>VYZU01007717.1:15446-43747 GCA_013401355.1 Ceyx cyanopectus | reverse complement strand
CCCTGCAGCTACCCATTCAGTCATGTCGTCATAGAAGGAAAATGTAAATCCATGCTGGCTACACTCTTAATAATACTTTCCTCCATGTGCTGAGATAAGATCTCTAGAATGAGCTGCTCCATTGTTTTTCCAGGGATGGAGGTGGGTTTGAGTGGTCTGTAATTTCCAGAGTCTTTCTCTTTGGCCTTTTTGAAGACTGGAGTGACATTGACTTTCCTCCAGTCCTCAGTCACCTCACTTATTTGTGATTCATATTGTTAATTTCTAACTCTAAAGGTTATGTGTGTATTAATTGATTTGGTACTGACATGTTATATGTGTAATTACTTTTTGACCATCTGTTACAAGAGAAGGCTCTTTTTCTTAAGATGTTTTGATTTTAGAGACAATTACAACGGATAGGTTTTATTTTTTAACACAATTATGGCGTTTTGTTTATTTTTTCCCCATGCCAGAGACCATAGATAATCAAGTTCTATGAAGTTTCTTGGTGTGATTTTTTTTTTCAATTTATTTTTGATAGTTTGCATGAAGATGAGCCTTATGCTTATAATGAATATGTTTCTTTTAATGTCTTCCATGTTAAAAAGCAGCATTGCCTGTAGATCTTAGACCTTTCTTAGACCTGCCCATAGTCCCAGAGTAAATCTGTAAGTACTATCTGAGTCTTAAGTGTTAATCAGTTATCTTAATTTTTGCCCCATGTGCCTCATGTAATGAAAAACTAATGCTACAGTAGGGGCCACAGCTGTGGTCACACAGCTACATCTTTGTGCTTCAAAAGTGATGGCATGGGATTAACATAATTTATAATTTATACACATTTCAAATTTATTGTGCTTTTTCACTTTTTTTTACCCTGTGTGCTCTGCTACATTCACAAATATAATTTGACTCATGTAAGAGATGTGAGTTGTGACAGTGGTACCTAGGAAAATTTGAGGTACATTGTCCTACAGAGAAACTCATTAAGTTATAGCTGGACTGCTGTGTGTGAACCTCTCTTGTTGTCTGTGAGCTTGTGTTTCTATATGCTTTGCTGTAAGCTGAAGTACATAGGTTACTTTAACTTAAGTACAAGTATAGTAGCCTAACAGAAACATTAGGGATTTTGCAGCTGCAGTACAAGTCAGATCCGAGTAGGAATTGACTGGGCTGAAAACCAACCATTTGTTATTTGACTGTGGTGGGCTGACCCCAGGTGTCCTGGTTTTGGACAGATATTATCTTACATTTAGCAATGCGAGACCAAGGTTTATAAGGAGGCAAGAATTTTATTAAAGAATATATATATATATTTAGTATAGAATGCAAACTGAAATGTCGAACAGTAAACATTGAACAGCAACACAGACCAGAAACACAATAAAAACAAATGGTGACCGCTTTTCCCTTCGATGAGCATCAGGGGCTGCGGGAAGGTGTTGGAAGGAAACTGGGAGTGGCTCTGGGCTCCGGGGTGGGGAGACGGGAGGAGCTGGTGACCCCAGCTCCCGCCACAAGGTGCGGGAAAACGGGGTTTTAAGAAAAAAATGTCAGATGAACCCAACACGTCTGGCAGGGGGTGCTCTGAAGGGTCACGGCAATGAACTGGTCGGAGAAATTCAGTCCGAGGAGATGAAACAGATTTCGGACCTGGTACCTTCCTTCTTCCTCAACCACGAGGATAGCAGACCCTTCAGAAACCACTCCCCTTCCATCCCTGTCCGCCTGCCACCCCCGCCCTGCCACCTCACACCCCCCCTCCCTTTTATACTGTGGGCAGGGAAATGAAAAATTTGTGAAGGTAACTTGCTACCCCTTGACACCAGGTCAAGCAATAGGTAAAACATGTTATCAACACTGTTTTAGTACCAAATCCTCAACAAAGCATCTTACCAGCAGCTATGAAAAAAGTTAACCCGATCCCAACCAGACCCAGTATAGACAGTCATGAGCTGTCTCAGTTCCTGATTCTGGCTCCCAGAGTCGCTGTATGGAAGGAGTGGTTGCACATTTTTGCAGCAGAGGAGGGAAGGACAAGACTGGGTTGGTCTTTCTGTTTGTTTAATTTTCGGACTGCCTTGAAATTCCTGTCTCCTGAAGCACCAGATGCCTTCTTGGCACTTTACTATTGCGTGTAGCAGTGTATCAAAGGTGAGTGTAATTTAATGTCTGGATCTGTGAAATCAAGATGAGAATCTTTCCTCTCTGTATAGTTTTGCAGTGCTTGAGGTGTGTCCCAGTGTAAGGGCTTCACAACCTTGTCTATAACTGACTTTATGCATTCCTTTGATTTTAAAAATGTAAGAAATTTTTCTTTGAAAAAGCGGTTAAAAATACTTTTAGAACTAATAAAACTCCCCATTTGTGACTGGGGAGGAAACACTTTAAACAATTTTTACTAAAGAATATTATAATCAAGAGGTAGATATAATAAAACCACAAATATTTAAATATCTTCACAGTTAACTTATAGTAGATAATAAAAGGAAAATAGTATCTGTGAAGGTCACTAAGTGTATATGAGATAAAATGCAGCAATGTTTTAGAAAATATTTCTTCCTTGCAGGTTCACAATTGCGGTTAAAATAAATGGTAAGGAATATGGTAGAGGCACTGGGAAAAATAAGAAGGAAGCAAAAGCAGTAGCAGCAAAAAATGCCTGGGAAAAGGTGAGTAAATTATAGGATTCAATTATTTTTTGCTAGTAAAGGTTAAAGATGAATCTCTGAAAGTAGGCAATAAAATATAATTATTTTCTTAAATAATTAAAAACTCTTCCAAATTAAAGTTGTCTTATTGAGTGCTGTTCTGCTTTTTACCACTGAAATGTTTTCCTTGTTTTACTATGTGTTTGATGCAGAGGATCAATAGTGTTTCCTCCTCTGCTGTTACAGTGGGATGAGGAAATGTATTTGCATTTGTTAAGGTGCCTTGGTATATCCAGAGTGGACAGTGTTCCTTTTTCATCTTGACAACTCCAGTAATTTAATACCTTCAAAACATTTGCAGAGCATTGCTTGGTGTTTCTGTTGCCACTTTGCTTATCGGTGTTCACTTGACCTGATTAATCTTCTTTTCCTGGTCATTATATTCTTTATGAGATTCTATGCTCTTTATTCTTCCTTCATTCAGTTTAGGTTTGAATTTTGCTCTTGTATTTTCTGCCATGCATTAGCCATTCTTTTTTTTTTTCTTTTTCACACCTGAATGAAATCTTTCCTTACCTATTTCCATTTTCTTTTTGCTTTGTCACCATCATTACTTTAACAAAATTGCTGCATGTTTGCTAATATATTATTGATGCTGCCTAATCATGAGACATCTGAAAAGTCCTGCTTTCCTCTCTTGTATGAGCATAGGAGCATTTTCAGCCCTTGCTAATGGCAGCAGTAGCAGCATCCTGCTGCCATCCCTTTTCTCTGTTGTGTGGTTTTTGTGTGGGTTTTTTTGTTTGGGTTGGTTTTTTTTTTCTGTGTTTGTTGTTGCTGTTTGTTTCTTTTTCATGAGACATTTCCCAGCCTATTCCCTGACTTTTGTTAAAAGAGGTGGGAAGAGACACAGTGATTGTTTAAGATGTTTGTGCAATACTTGGAAAACTGTATTTACATTTATTTGGAAATTAAAAATGTATTAATTCTGAGTTGGGTTGACTGTCCTTTGTCACAGGGAACTCTGCTAATGTCAACTTGGGATTTCTTAAAAATACAGACCTTGCATCTATATTAGATCTTGTGTAACGTTTATATTCATCTATTTAGTAAAGTGAAGTTTTAAAGTTATCTATTTTGTTTGTTTTACAGCTGGAGAATCCTTCAACTATGCAGGCTGCAGAATTAGCACCTCGAGTGAAATTAACTGTACCAGACATGGACTATGTGAGCCTACTAAACAGGTATTCCCAAAGGACACGGCACATCGTTGATTATCATAACAAAGGATGTACTGGAGATCCCCATGCTCCCAAGTAAGATGGACTTTGTATTCATACTTGCTTTTAATTTTTGTGTTAATTAACACTACTGTTAGTTACCCTCAGCAGTATAGATGTATCTTTAGAAATACAATCAAAATTTGGAGGTAGTCTGGAGAGAATCCAGTGGAGGGCCATTAAGGTGGCAAGGAGTTGGAGGATGCCACACAGGAGGAGAAGCTAAGAGGACTGAGTTTGTTTAGCTGGAAGAAGAGAGGGCACCATGTGCAGACATGTTGAGAAATAGTTACCTTGCTTGAAGCTCTGGCACCTATGTGGACCACTCAGGATGTGTTTTGGAGACCTGTGGGGACCAAGTGCCAACGAAAGTCTGTTTGTATCTCCTTCTGTGTGTAATGTGGTCAGTGAGTTGTAAAAATGTTCCAGTTAGCAATAGCTGATGGATGAGATAGAATGTCTCTTTACAATAAAGAAAACTCTCTTGACAAAAAGGAGGAAAACTCCTCCTTTCTTCCCCTGCAGAATTGTCCATTTTAAAACCTAAACTGCAGGTAATTTATGATTGTGGGTGCGTATGATGTGATGCTTTGAGGAGTTCAGCCTTAAAAAGTGCTAAATATTCACTCTCTAAAACCTGGTTATCTTGAAGGCCTGTCAAATTAGCTACCTAAAAAAATTAAGTATATTGGAAATACTGTCCTGAAGATGTATATTTCAGTTTTCCATTCTGTAGTGTCAATTGACTGTAGTGTTTAAAATCATTAAATTGTCATATGGCATAGATTTTTTTTTTTCTCTCTTGTGTTTTACAGATTTTCTTGCAGCTGTGTAATTAGTGGTTCTGTGTTAGGATTTGGCACTGGAAGCTCTCGAGCTGCTGCAAAACAAGCTGCTGCAAAACAAGCATTTGAGAAGCTCAAAGAGGAAGGCAATTTCACTGTATGTACCTGAAGGCAAAAGTTTATTTCTACTATCTTTAATCTTTGAACAGATTTCATCATTGTATTTAAAAATGTATTCCACAGATTCCACTTCAGAGGGAAGCTATTTTGGTGGGTTGGTTGGGCTACAGGATTCTGCTGGTGAAATTTGTATTGTGGTGTTATATTCAATTACTGGATTAATTAGTAAGATCTCCCAGTTGATACCTCTGTTTTTCAGAAAATGGGCTGATATGTTGTCCTTCAAGGATGCATATATATTAAAAATTTCTGAATCCTGAATAATATACTGACTGGCTGTGAACATAAATCTCTTAGTGCCTTCTGTTGGATCAAAAATCTATTGTGAAATGTGGGAAAGGCAAAAGAAAGAGAATGAAAAGGACTTGTCTAAGGCAGAGTCTAGTGAAGCAATTGTTACCACCATCCCGTGGAGAGCAGAACTGTCATCTTTGATTGGTGATTGTGTTTCCATGTGTGCAAAACATGATCCTAATAGTGATACAAATCCGCTTCTGAAATACACAGACCAGTACATATAAACTAATTTAATCTGTAGTTTAAAGGGAAGATGTTACTTTAAGTACTTTTAAAAAATATTTGTCTGTTTACTGTAAATTTTAAATGTCTTTTTTATTCTTTTTAAGTTTACCATGTCATTAATTACCTGTTATTTGAGGATCCTTCCTTATTATTTTCCTGTGTTGTGAGCTCATGGTTCTTTGCATTTTCATTGAAGTCTGAAATTTACTACCACAAGCAGAACCTCTGTAGCAATTATTCTAAACTTGTGGTGGTTTGGTTTTAATTTTTATTCTTAGTGATGTTTGTTTAACAAACAAAATTAAATGATAAAAAAGTAGTAAAATACTCCTAAATGTAAAAAAAGTTTTGTCACATGATGGTCTTTAACAATTGTAATTGCTGCTTTTAATGTTACATTTCTGCTCTTATGACAAGTTGGGGGGGTGGCAGAGGGAAGAACCTCTACTTGATGTTTAGGATTTATTTTTTTGGCCAACTCCAATTTAGTAATCCAGGTTTTGCAGGGTTTCCACATGGAGGACAATTTTGTACAGTCTTGGATTTTCAGTTCTGTGGAGTATGTATAGCAAAGCCTACATATATGTCATTTTCCACACAGACAATTGCATATGCAGTAAACAATATAAATATTTCCTTTTAATAACTGTTGGTCTTATCCTGATTTTTACCAGACCCCAGACTCTACTGCTGTAAAGGTGTCTATATAGTGTCAGTGTAAGTGGTAAAATGCTTGCTGGGTGGAAGTTAGGCAGGTGTCTGTCTTCAGTAGGGTTTTGAATATTCACTGAAGTTCCAACTTCCACTTAGAGGGGAGGGAAGCTTACCAGGTCCTTTGAATGGCTTCTTTTGCACTAGGTATTTGTTTTTAGGTTGGTTTTTTTTGTTGGTTTTTTTTTTAACATTATTTTGTTAAATATTCTTGTGTGGTTTTTTTCTTTTCTTTTTCAGATGGAAAATGAAAAATCCAGTAACAATTCATTTAGTGAACATAGTAATTCCTTTCAAGTGTCAACTCACTCAGAGTAAGTTGGGTTCACTGATACTGTGATGGCAAAATATATTTATTAATCTTGGAGGGTCATGTGATCCAGTTCTAAAAGAAATTCTTAGTTTCTTTATTGCATTATAAAGCCATTTAATTTGTGATTAAATTTCTTAGACTTGAGAGAAAAACTTGTTCTAATCATGCCATTTTGAGTCCTTACAGGTTAGTCTATCATAATATAGAGCTTTTTGATATATTTTGCCATGAGTACACAGCTGTGATATAAACAGAATAACCATTTCATGCCATATTTAGCACTCACTTGCCTGTTTTGATCATCTTGGGAACTCAGTATAGTTTGATTTCAGTACCTTTCTGTGTTCCACATTCTGCTTTTTTATCTGTGGGGTTGTTTGTTGTTTTGGTGTGTGTTTGGTTTTGGTTTTTACCTTTCCCTCCCCACCCCACCTTTTTCTTTCTCCATAAACTTTGTTTCCAGCAAAGAGAATATTTTCTCTGTGAAATAAAATGAACATACATAAAGTTTGTGATTCAGGATACCAAGCCTTCCATGTCCAGCAGTTCATTTGACTGTAGAACCATGAGCACGTTATTTGTTTGTTTGATTGTAAAGCAAGATGATACATAGTCTGCACTGCCTTGAAATAAACATATGCATTTAACTTATTGAATTAAAGGATATAGTGGAACATATATCTTCTACACATCTAGAATATACTAGAAATAAGTATAGTACAAAATGTAATTATTAGCTTCCCAGCATAAAGTTTTATAGTTTCAATCAGTCATTAGTATCAATGCCTTTTCAGGTTCTGTTTTTAAAGCCTATGCATTTTTTTTTCTCATGGCAGCAATGTGTGATGGTGTCTTTTTAATCTAAAACTAGTCTATTATTTTTCAATAACAGTGGTGTGTACTTTGAAGACTCTGGAGAGTTGTTAGAAAAAGTGAAAGCCATGGCAGTCTGTGAAAATCCTTCACCTGCTCTGGTACAGTATGAAAATAGTCTTCCTCATTATTCCATTTTAGACTCTGAATAGAGAAAACTTCTTGTCAGAGTGCAGCCAAATGGGCAGTACTCCCAAGAAGGGGGGCCACACTAAAGTAAGGTTTTTTTTCTGTAGGAAGAATGATAATGTCATACAGAGCAGATGTGAAAAATTTTAAGCTAAAACATGGCTTCATTCTTATTACATTTTTTAATATAAGTTAAGAACACATTTATAGACAATTTCTAGATACATTCTCAGACATTTTAAACTAAGCATAGTGGAAATACTCAGGATATCTCAGTAAGGTGTTGTTTTTCTCTTGTTTATATAGAGAGATGCACAAAGTTGTTTCCAGAAATCCAAAAGGTATGTTTATATTTCTAGGTTACTATCTTCCATAAACTATATTGCAGTCCACTTTAATCTTTCTATATCCATAAAAATATGCCACTATTGGGAGGTGCATTTCTTTTCTCTTATAATGAACTGTTTTTTGTAATGTGATAAATTTTGCTTTTATCCTTGTTAAAGAATATTGGCAGCTAATTTTGATCATGCAAGAAACGGGAAAGAGAAAAAAGAGATGTCACATTCAGATAACAATTTTCCAGATCTGGACATAAATGCTAGTGAGGAGAATGGAAGTCAATTCACTGTGAATAAAAGGTAAGAAGGACTTTTCTTGTAGGGGAAAAAAAAAAATCTGTACAGCAGTCACAGTATGTAGTGGTCTAAATATGTTTATTTACAATAGAATGTGGAAAATTCCTGCCGTAAAAATAAGTTTAAGAGAAAACTGGTATTTGAGAGATTTTTTTTTTTTAGAAATTTCAAATATAGTATAGCAACTGACATGCATTTATGCTTAATGCTTACAGCCAAAAGTAATTAGTGTGAAGATGTGAGGGTAATTACCCTACATGTTTTCAAGGACCAGTTTTTAATCTTAAAGACTGCAATTTAGACCTGTATAGGTGTTCAGAGATTCCTTTAGAATGATATTTCGACAGATGTATTAGATCTGCCAGGATATTTTTTATATCTTGTTAATTTAATGTTAAGTATACTTAAGGTTGGTTTTTTTGTTTTTTTTTTTTAAGATTTCTTGAGAGCTTTAAAAATATAGAGCCTCTTGGTGATGGTGGTTTTGGGAAGGTTTTCAAAGCAACAGGAAAGCTTGATAAGAAAACCTATGCAATCAAACGAGTTCAATTCACAAAGTACGTACTGAATATTTACTTCTGCCTTTTTTTTCCTTTATTTTAAGACAATCTTTACAAGGTTTCAGTACTTTCTTTCTCTGTTATAATCCTAGAAGCATTTAAGGATTTTCATTAACTGACTGTTCTTTCTGGTAAATTGTTTTCTTCATTTCTAAGTGAAGCTGAAAATTGCATGCCCTGGAAGAATTTCAGATGGAGCTCTGAAAAAAAATGTAGATTTGAGTTCTGCTTTCCCTGAATACAGTAGTGCTCTGGTTATTAATATTGCAAAATGTGTTTGAAGAAAACTTGCTGATTAACAGAACATTGAAAACAGCACTGTTACTTTTTACAGGTTACTTGGGAAAATTTACATGTAGTAATGCATCATAGCTGTAATTAGGGACAATAGAGAAAAACTGGAGTCATACATGTTGTGGCTTGTAATTGGAAAATGCCTTGTATATGACCCATGTAGTCATTGTTCTCACACTATGTAACTTGTCCTTTATAAATCCCAGCAATGAGTGGTGATCTTTTTTAAAAAAATATGAAGTTATTTTTATATAAGTAATTTTATATAATCAATACCTAGTGGAGTATACAACTATCTGAAAGGAGGTTGTAGAGAGGTGGGTGTTGGCCTCTTCTCCTTAGTTACTAATGACAGAACTAGGGGGAATGGCCTGAAGTTGCAGCAGGGGATGTTTAAATTAGATATTAAATTCTTTATGAAGAGAGTGGTGAGGCACTGGAACTGGGAGCCTCCCTGTTCAGGGACGTGGTTGAATCACCATCCCTTGAGGTATTTAAGAAACAAATTGACAAGATGCTTTGGGACACAGTCTAAAAGCAGGAATATAGGGGACTGTGCTTGGTTTTTGGTTTGGTTTTTTTTGGTGTGGTTGGACTTGGTGATCTAGGAGGTCCTTTCCAACCATGATGATTCTGTGATTCTGTAATCATGAATTGCAACTATCTGCTTTTTTCAACTTGTTTTGAATGGGGCTTTAATTTTGAATATTGTTAAAACATTTTTACACTTCGAATAACTGAACAGATGAAAGAAAACCCACAGAATTTGTAACTACAATTTTGAAGGAGAATATGATGTTATATTCCTAAATGAATGTAAAAATATCTGTATACTGCTACTTGATTTCATTTGTTGAACTTGGCATTTCACCATAAAAATGTAATGCTGGTTTTTTGTGTTGTTGTTGTTGTTTTGGGTGGTTTTCAAAATTTTCTCATTTATCTCTTTCCCTTCAAATAGGAATGTAGAACGTGAAGTAAAAGAACTTGCAAGACTTGAGCATGAAAACATAGTGAGGTATTATGGTAGCTGGGAAGGGTGTGATTATGAAACTTACCCAGGCTCAAGGTAACTACAAGATAGAAATTTGCACTCATAAAGTTTTTTGCCATAGTGAATCTGCTGATGTAAAAAATAAAGGTGATGATTGGTTATAAGCCATTATACAAATATAAATGTATACACATACTTACTGTTAGAAAAAAGGGTACAGTAATTTTTAGCAGGGGTGTGACTATATTTGTCATCTTTTCATTGATGACTAAGATAGGTTATGTAATTTTATTGTTCTCTCAATATACAGAACTTGCTGAATCTATACAGGATTGCAAGAACTCAAAAATTTGGGTTAACAACAGAAACTAAAAAAATTTCCTGGTAGTTACCTGCCAAATTCCTGATCAGAAGTTTCCTTTTTTTTTTTTTAATAAGTACTGTACAGACATTACCTCTCATAGATGTAATTATTTCTATGATTTAGCATTTTAACCATGATGCTTTTTGGGTTGTTGAGAACAGAAATACAAAATGAAATGCTTTTTCACTTAGAGGTAGTCTTTAAACACTAAGACTCTGGAAAGACAGTGGTGGGAGTTTTAATCACAAGTTAGATAATTTAACTTTTCAAAGCTTCTGTGTAAGTTTTTTTCACTAGCTGTAAATTCATACCCTTCAGATAGGTTGCCAGACTGGCCAAGAGCCACACAATATTAATGGATTCAAAATTATGGTTGGTATGATATCTGTAGTATATGTAAAGGAGGAATAAATGGGTAGAGGCAGTCATATAAAAAGCCAACCATTATTATGTTGGAATCTCAGTATCACTTACACATTTTGTATTGAACAGCTTATTAGGTAAAAAAGATGGGGAGAAAGTCCTCAAAGCTGAGGTCCCAGCCTGGAATTCCACTTAGTTTCTTGACCTCATGGCTTCAGAAAGTCCCCAGACACTTAATGCTTCTTTCAGTGCCTCAGGTGTCTCTATTCCAGGGCACTCAGATCAGTGCAAGTGATCTGAATGCCATGGAAGTGCAAGTAGGAAAAAATGGTGCCTCTTCATGTTGTCCTTCCCCTCACCATCTTCAGCCTTAGCCTCTCTTATAGGCAGACTGGGAGGAACTCTTCTGAACAGTGTGAGGCTGTCAGGTGGTGAATATATTTCATTTACTTGTCAGGAGGGTTTCTCTAACTTGCAGGCTGATGTTCAAAATAGTTACTGCCCTACCTTCTTGAAAGGGCAGAGTTTGAAGTAATGTGATCATTCTGGGTAGGAGAGGAAGGTTAATGCTGTTTTATTGGGCAAAATAAGAGAATACCTGCCAGGGACTTGCAGCAGTTCCTAGAGGGCAAGATGGGAGCCAAGGACAGTGCTGTTTTATTCCTGAATAGGATACACCTCCAGATGTGAGGGGTGCAGAATTTGGGCACTTGGAAAACTTTCCGTGTGAACAAGGAAGCAAGTAAAATGTTAGGAATATTCCATAGGTATGCAGCAACTGAGCAGGAATTCTTTGGTTTGCAGTTCTATTTATTAATATCTAGAAAAACTGGTCTAGGATCTTTTTTTAAAATTGAGGGATTTGCAGGCTTTGTTTTTGGGAACTCCAAAAATAATAATTAACTAAAAGTTGTGTTTTTCTCAGGAACCTGAGAATTATTGACAGCTTGGGGAGAATTGTATCTTGCCAGTTTCAGTGTGGTATATAATTTTCTTTTGCAGACAGAGGTCAGACAGAGAAATTGCCTGTCTCTTCATCCAAATGGAATTATGTGAACAAGGGACATTGGAAAACTGGATGGATAAGCATCGACAAGACCGAAATTATAATGAGATGGCACAAAACAAATATTTACAGATACTGGAAGGAGTGAACTATATTCATTCTGAAGGGTTAATTCATCGAGATCTCAAGGTAAGTAGGATAGGTAATGAAAAAAATAGGTAAAAATAGTACTTAGTGGACTTGCACTTCTAGTCTTTTAGTCTGTTATGTACCCTAGTGTGTGACTCTCCTGATATTGTTAGTGATTATTTTTTTTTCAGTGATTGGCTGAACTTCTTCCTAAAATCATAAGGTCAACTGGAGAATCTCAGAATATTGTAGTTCAAAAAAAATCAGTAGTAATCGGTTAACAGGGATTTTTAGCAGTTTGTGTTACTGTGTTACAAGTTTGCCTACTAGAAAAGAAATACTAGAAAGTAAGAGTCTAGAAATTTGCTCTTCTATATTGTAAAGGGATAGCTTGTTTATCCTAATATGTGCTGTGTTTAATAACAACCTACACTAGTTGCTCTTGTATGATGTGTGCATACAAATATTTGAATGCTACTTTTTTGAATGGAATTTCAGGCTCTACAAGTGCATTATCATCAAAAGATTTTACTTCAATATAAAGATTATGAAGGACAAACTTGCAAGCCTACAGGGATTAATATGTCAGCTCGAATGTTGCTTAAAGAGTGTTAATTCACTTTCTTTGTGAAAAAGTCACAGAATCACAGATATTAGGGGCTGGAAGGGATCATCTAGTCCAACCCCCCTGCCAGAGCAGGATCACCTAGACTAAGTCACCCAGGAACACATCCAGGCAGGTCTGGAATGTCTCCAGAGGAGACTTCACAACCTCCCTGGGCAGCCCATTCCAGAGCTCTGTCACCCTCACTGTGAAAAAGTTTTTCCTTGTGTTTACCCTAAACCACTTGTGCTCCAACTGACTCCCATTGCCTCTTGTCCTGTCATTGGATGACATTGAGAAGAGTCTGGCTCCATCCTCCCTACACTCACCTTTAACATATTTATAGACATTGATGAGGTCCCCCCTCAGTCTCCTCTTCTCCAGGCTAAAGAGCCCCAGCTCTCTCAGCCTCTCCTCATAAGGGAGATGCTCCATTCCCCTAATCATCTTGGTATCCCTGTGCTGGACTCTTTTCCAGTAGCTCTTTATCCTTCTTGAACTGGGGTGTCCAAATCTGGACACAGTATTCCAGATGGGGCTTCACCAAGGCAGAGTAGAGGGGGAGGAGAACCTCCCTTGACCTACTGGCCACACTTCTCCTAATGCATCCCAGGATGCCATTGGCCTTGGCCACAAGGGCGCATTGCTGACTCATGGCCATCCCCCTGTCCACCACGACACCCAGGTCCTTTTCCCCAGAGCTGCTCTCCAACAGATCAGCCCCCAGCTTATACTCATACATGGGGTTGTTCTTCCCCAGATACAGCACTTTGCACTTGCTCTTATTAAATTGCATTAAATTTCTCCCTCCCCAGCTCTCCAGCCTGTCCTGGTCATGCTGGATGGCAGCACAGCCTGCTGCTGTGTCAGCCACTCCTCCCAGTTATCATCAGCAAACTTGCTGAGGGTGCTCTCTACCCCCTTATCCAGGTCATTGATGAATATATTGAGTAATACTGGACCCAGTACTGACCCTTGGGGGACACCACTACTCCAAGTCCTCAAGCCAGATTCTGCCTAAGTCATTAGTATGACGGTGGTACTGAAAACAGCCATCGTGGGTCACATAAAATGTTGATCTAGAATGCTGTTCTCCTCATATAGTGGCTAATTCTAAACACCTGGAGAGTATTAGAACTGAGAGATGATACAGTGATGTTGTCCTTGATGCATATTCTCTTCCTCTCAAGATTCCCAGTAACCTGCATTTTATGGTCTTCTTAAACCAGAGATTGAAATAATCTTTGCATTAAAAAAAAATAAATAAATTCCTATCTTCCAGAGCTTTTCTATCAGGCTTATTGCTTCAACACTGGAATGAACCACAGATAGTAATTTTCCCTAGATGCTGAGTATGGCCTGATAAGTGCCTTCTTGCTCATAAATTCTTAGCTCTCCCTACTCTCCATATTTTCTTACTCCTTCCGTCCTTATTTTCATCTCAGCTCAATCTCCTACTTTTCCCTATTTCTATGGGTCTGCTATCCTAGTTCCTTATCTATGACATCTGGCTGTAACCTGCTTCCAAGTCCTGTTGCTAACTTGTCTGTCTGCATTTGAATTTAGGCACTTTTCTCCCCATTTTGATCTGTTGTCAAGATGTTTGTTAGATGTTTGGCCAGCTGAGATCTCCATGTCCCAGAATCAAAGCTGCAGGCTAGGTTCAAGCTGAGATGAATCCCGTTTGTGCCTAGTATGAATGCAGTGTTCAGAGAGTGTAGCCAGGTACAGGTACTGTATTAAATGTATGTGGACATGATCAAACTTGAACAGAAAATATGCACTGGGCATTTTTGACACAAGGATCTCTTCCATGTGAGTCTAAATTCCTTGCCCAAGTGTATCAAATCCCAGGGATAGGACTGAAGACTAAAAAGTACTTCTGAAATGTTATATGCACATTGTAGTTGAAAAGCATTAAGGCTCCTAAAAAAAAAAAAAAAAAGTTGCAGTTACTGTGGTGTGTATTACTTTAAATTTAGTTTGCATTATTAAAAATTAATTGAACTTTTTTTTCTGTTTTCCACTCCATCAGTTTCTTAATGCTAAATTGTGAAAATAATTATATAATTGTACGGGGAGCACTTACCATGAAAATGAAAATCTGTGGCTAATGCTTTATGATAAACCTTGATCATATGGTGATTTTATTATTATTCTTATTTAAAAAATATATAGCCCCAGAATATATTCATATCCAGAGAAGATAAAATAAAAATAGGTGACTTTGGGCTTGTGACTTCTGTGGAGTATGGGATTCTGACTGAGAACAGAGGAACAAAATCATACATGGCACCAGAACAGGTAACTATACTTTCTCTGTAACTGGATTTGCATTTTAAACTCAGCTTTGGATGTTCACAATCCTAATCTCAGGAGCAAACCCAGGTCCTTCAAATTCCCTAGTGTGGCTGTCTATGAGGATAAATGTATTGTGGAGAAAATTGTTTGCAAGTGTGGTGACTTCATTTTGCTGTGCTGATCTAGAGTCAGGCACTGAGTACTGCATGGAATGCTCTTGCAAAGCCAGGCTGCCAGCCAACTGTTTCAGTGTGAATTTAGGACCTTGTTAACTGTGGCATTTGAGTCCTTTTTTCATTATTTGAGAGAGATCAGCATGCCTTACTGGTACAAGTCTTAATTTCAGTGTGTTTAATGGGACATAATAGTCACTATTCAACAGGTTGGTACTAGAAAGGGTAATAACTAAGATCAAATAGAGCTAGTCCTGTAGCCCTGAGGTGAAAATTTCTACTGACTTCAAATTTTGCTTTAAGAAGTGCTGTCCAGTTGGATTTGATGCCTGTATTGTTCTTGATTTGACACCTATATTGTTCTTCCAATATGTTCTTCTTCTTCATAGGTTGGTGACAGATACGGAAATAAAGTAGATATTTATGCAGTGGGATTAATATGGTTTGAAATCCTTTCAAAATTCAGTTACCATGAGAAAACGAAGGTATGTAAACTTAAAAAAAAAAAAAAAAGTGTTTCACTGTCATTGTTCTTCCTTGCTGCTATCATGCTGATTACATGCTAGAAGGAAGCTGTGTATCTATAGTACCATCTTTATTTACATTTTCCCCTTGATTCATTGTCTGCAAGTCCTCACAAATTGTCTAAAATGTAAGCTCTTAAGAAATAGGTTTTGGTTTTTTTTACTCGTGTCTTACCAACATACACATTAAAGCCTGACCATGCTAAAAAATGACTAGCAAAAAAGATTTAAAGTTAAAAGAGATAAAGTTTTTGATAAATCCTCTTCTTTGATCAGAGTATTTGAAAGGCATGTTTTTCTAATTTTAGAAAATAAAAATTATGAATGGGAGGGTTTTGGCTCTGCCATGTTCTCATCTTCACTGCACAGTGGAGCAAGAACAAAGCTTCTGTCAAGCCAGAATAGTTTTCAAACTATTTAGGACATGTAGCTTTAATTGAAAGAAAGATGTTATTTCAAAAAGTTAACCAGTAGTTTTGCTAGGTTTTGGTGTTTTGTTTTTTTTTTTATCTTTCTTTTTCTTGGCACTTTGGACATCATTAGTGTAGTGGTTTGTATGCTCAAACCTACATATCTGTTGGACACTGATGCAGCTGCCAAGTTATTTTATCTAAAGTAATTGTAAGATCTAGGTGTGTGATTGGACCTGGAAGCATCAGCTTGGACCAGGACCATCAGCTTAGTCCTTTTGCCAATGAGAAAACCATACCAAACCATAGACATCTTGTTCCTGCTCACAGCTGACTGTGCCAATGTGTCCACAGCCCCAGTGTTTAGAGTTAAAAGGCCAAGATTATTTATTTAAGGCTTGTTTCTTTAAAGCATAAACATCTTGTGTCTGTAGGCAGGCGAGTCATTAGAGTCATAAAATGAGGTTCGAAATATAGTAAGTGTTAATTAAACATACTGAAATGGTTCTATTTATGAATTTCAGATGTGGCCAGATGCTAGAGATGGTCGACTTCCAGAGAACTTTTCCAAACATTTTCCAGCAGAGGTATGGGATTTTAATACACTATTTTAGTTAGGTAATTTATTCATTAAAATAATTTATTGACATTTAATTTGTTTTTTTTTCCAGGCATCCATAATCAAAAAGATGCTTTCAAAAGACTCCAGAGCAAGATACTCAGCATCTGAAATACTTGAGTTTCTCAAGTCTGTTGCTCAAGACAACTCATTTAGAACTCGTACTCAGTAAATACCATATTAAAAAGCTTTCCAGCTGTGTTTAAGTCCCAAATTTGATGTCTGTTGAAACTGCTGAAGTAACAGTAAATGTCAGATGCAATAGCAGGCCTTAAGATTTTTCCTTGGTGTTTTGCCCTTCTGCCGTGGAGGAGCTCATCAGCCAAAAGGGTCACATCACCACCATTCATGCCCATCAGCTGCAGCTCAGGAAAGTGCACTTCTGCAAGGAGTCACCTGGAAAAACAGGCTGTAGATATGCTGAAATAGTACAGTAAGTCCAAGAACCTATTAGTCTCCTGGATGATTAAGCTGATGTGGTGCTAACTGGCCCATGACAAATCCCTGTATTCATGCTCTGAACATGTGCTGCACCTGGTAGCAGTTGAGATGATCTATTCCTTTCCATGAAACAAGTGCCAAGTTGTGCTATGTAACACAAACCTTTCTGATTTGTTCAGTGATGTTGTTCATGATTACTAGAACAATACCATTGATACGAAGACTAATTTTGGTAGAAAAGGCACTAGAAATAGGTGTGGGTTATGCTTCACTGAATTTCAGCTAAGAATCTTTCTTAGCTCTAAGCACCTGCTGAACTCTAGCACCTTTCATGCCCTAGAGTAATCATTCATTGAGAATTTAAATGTTAAGCATTCAACTTCTAGGAAATCTAATGTAATTTGTTCTAAACTTCTGAAAACCTTGTTTTGAGTTTTTGGGTGGTTATGTTTGGTTTTTCTTTTTTTTTTTTTTCTGAAATGAACAAACACCTAAGGCACTCTTAAATACAGCAACATTCTTAAAATGATTATAAAACAGAAACAAACAAAAAAAAGGCTAAGAGAAGTTCTCAAGAGTAGCCATTTGAAATCCTGTGCTAAGAGAGCACCTGAAACACTATATCATACTGCTGGGTTTTAATCCCTTGTAATACTGAGGCATTCCTAGCCCATAACAGGTGTACTGAATGCCTCTGACAGCCTTACTGTCAACCCCACCAAAGGTAAGAGCAGTTTGCCTGTTACTTTTCAGTTATACACTTCAGAGAATTCAGACTTGCCTGGACTGGAAGAATTGTGTGTCTGATGGTGGGGAGCAGGGAAAAAAAAAATCAGATACATTAGGTATTCAGATAATTGTCTTTTGAACTGTATCTTGTAAAATTATTAATTGCTTGGAGGCTACAGAACTCAAAGGCAAATGAGCAGAGATTGCTAAGCAGAAAAAGATATACTATTTGTAGTAAAGTACTATGTGCTCTTTTTTTTCTGAAATGTTGAATGGGTTAAAAGGGTGCTTGGTTAAAAGGAATAACATGAATGAATTAATAGTAATTTTTATATTGCTGTGGAAATTATTGCTGATGTGTTGTAAGTACTTGTTGCTAAATAAGAATCTGATTTTATCTCCTTTTCCAAGGCCTGAAGTTTGTTTGTTTTTGGTTTGTTTTTGTTTCCCCTCTCCTTATCATGAATCAAAAATACAGAATCATCTCATGGTTTGGTTTGGAAGGGACTTAAAGACTGTCAAGTTCTAACCCCCCCTTGCCATAGGCAGGGGCATCTCCCACTAGAGCAGGTTGCTCAAAGTCTCATTCCAACCTGGCCTTTAACACCTCAACAGAGAGGACATCTACAACTTCTCTGGACAGCTTGGTCCAATATTTTTTCCTTCTAGCCTAAATCTACCCTTTTTTCAGTTTAAAGCTGTTACCTGTTGCCATAACAGCTGCTAAAATGTTTGTCCCCATCTTTCTTGCAGGCCCTACTTAAATGATGAAAGGTTGTTATAAGGTCTCCCTGGTGCCTTCTCCAGGCTGAACAAGCCACACTCGCTCAGCCTGTCATTGTAGGAGAGGTGCTGCAGCCCTCTGATGATTGTTGTGGCTTTCCCCTGGCCTCAGGGAGTCTTAGATTGGGGGCCCCAGAGCTGATGCAATATTCCAGGTTGGGGGGTCTCACCAGAGCAGAGTAGATGAGGCAATCAGCTCCCTTGACCTGCTGGCCACACTTCTCTTGATGTGGCTGAGGCTGTGATTGGCTTTTTGGGCTGCAAGCACCCATTGCTGGGTCCTGTTGAGATTCTTGTCACTAAAACACCTCAATCCTTCTCAGTAGGGCTGCCCTCAATCTATTCATAACCCAGCCTTTATTTGTGTAACACCACTTGTTAATGGTCTCCACTGGGGCCATCAAGACAGACAGAAACTCTGAGTAGGACTGTCCTGCCAATTCCTTATCCAGTGGTTTTTTGATTACTAAAAAAATAGTAATCATCTGGTACCACTTAGTTATGTGAAATATACATCCTTACGTACAACAGAATATTGACTCAATGTCACTCTGTGATGTTTCACAAGCTTTTTTTTTTTCCCCACCAGGTCCAAGGAGAAAAAACAACAAAACAGTGATGTTTACTTATCTCTGTAAAGATTAAAAAAATCCAACCTGTTTAACACACACTGTCTAAGGCTTAACCTGACTCTCAATTATGGTAGTTCAATTACAAATACTAAGTTTTAATTCCTATTAAACTGTGCATCAAGCAGAAAATCATGAATAGGCTTCACAAATGTGAGTTTAACCTGTCAACATAACAATTCTTCAGCGTGGCACAATTCCAAATCTTCTGAAAGTTATTATGAACTATACATACTTATCTAGGATTCCTTCCTTTAGAAAGGTTTTAGTTATGATCAGCAGCACTGTCTCCAGGGCAGTTTGAAGATAAATCTTCAGAGTCTACAGGATAAGCAGAGCAAAAGTGAGTAATTCCAGCTCAGAGGAGGGAAAAAGTTTCTAGAATTATTTGAAGAATTCAAAATGGTTTGCAAAGAATTAATTCCAAAATTTGTCTTAAAACAGTGAACACAGATTCTGCCCTCTTTGGTGCAGTGAAGCTGGACAGCGTTCTGTTTCAGAAACATCTGAAAGCTTTCACAGCTTTTTATGGTACTAGTTTTAATATCTAAATTGTGTGGTTTTGTTTTCAAAACAAAAATAATATTAATACCTTTATAAATAAAGGCCAGCACAGTTGTTTGTTTGGGCTTTTTAAAGTAGGCTGCTTGTTTGGTTTTGTTGTCTTGGTTTTTTTTGTCCATGTGCATGTATATACCTAAAAATTGATTTATAGGTACAAGACTTAGTGCAAAACCAGCCAGCCTGGAAGGCAAACTTGCTATGTAGATTTAAAAGACTGCACTAAGGGAAATGTAAAGGATATATTGTAATATTTGAGTCTAGCTACATAAGCTAAGCAAATAACTTATAAGACAGTGCAGTCTCACCTTCATAGGTTGTTCCACACCAAACGCAATAAAAATGTTCTTCTCTCAAATAGGCAGTCAGGATGTGTAGCTTTTCTGATACCTAGAGAAATGTACAGATATAAATAGTCTGGGGCTCACATGACATCAATGTTTTGTGCTACTAACTTTAACCTTTTGCTATGGAAAAGCTACACAATACTGTAGCTACAGCATGAAATGTCTCAGATTTATAGCATACAGCACAGGAATTCATGATCTCTGTAAAGTTAATGGCTGTTTGTTTGCTCATCCTTCTTTCCACCTAAGAAACCTGCACTGAAGAGAGATAAAAATATTGCCTAGCTATATTACTTCAAGTATACAACATTTTTGGTAGAACTTTTCACATGTAATTGCTGCAAATTAAATGCATATGGCTAGCAAGAGCTGAGTAATCTAGTTCTCACAAAAAAAACCAAACAAAAAACCCAAGTGAATTTCCAGTGTCCATCTTGAGATAATCTGTGAAGCATTTTCAGAAATTACTTAATGATTCTAAAATTCAGCCTTGATATAAGATGAGGTGTTCAGGCACATCATGGCTAAGACACCATGTTTTGAATTTGATTTCTAGGTTACTTTTTTCCTATAGTTAGGAAATAAACATATCTTGTATGTATGTATGTATGTATGTATGTATACATACATACTTCTAAAAGTAAAATCAATTCTTAATCAAGCCATTAACTTAGTTGCAGAGCTTACACTTAAGTCTGAGCTTGTGCATTTATCTTCCTTGTCTTCCTCATCCTTTTTGTCTTCCTCTTCAGGTTGTAGCCAATACCACGTCTCCTTGGGAACATCAATATCCTTAAATAATGAAGGATTTAAATGAAAATTAGCTGCCTTAGGTTTTCTTCTAAGATACTGGATAAAACCAATTTCTAATAGGTGAGAACTAGGTTTCAAAACTTTCCTATGTACTACATAACCAAGAATTACTAAAGCTGTAGTGGGAAGCTAAGCACAGTAGTCCCCAAAAAGGATTATTCACTTTTTCATTTTTCTAACAACTAAATGCATGCTAACATGAACTATTCCATCTGTGTTCAGTATGTGCAAGGCAACACAGCAACATAACCTTACACAAGGATGTGAACACATGTTGGTTGTTTTTTTTAAACACTGCAGACAAGCTACCCCAGGTTATTTTACTAAGAAATCATACAGTGCTTCCTCATCCACTTCAGGTAAAGCTCAAGGAAGAAAAGTCAACAATGATGATCTAAGCTAATTCAACTCACTTTGTCTGAACCAGACTAAGGAGGATCAAACAATCTCAGCAGAACTAGTGGGGTGGTATTAACCTATAACAGGTTAATAGAGAAAAGGAAAAATACTTGATGTTTTGTAGTGGCAAAACATTATAGTAGTTCACTGCCCATGATGTTCTTTGCAGGTAGAAGGTACTTTAAATTATTTTTTTTTTAATGCTTTTTTTTATGAAGCTGCTGGTTCCCTCAGTGATGATCCCTATCCTTAGAGCTACTAAAGAACCCTCCTTGAGCAGGAGAGCTGGACAATATGACCTCCAGAGTTTCTTTTAACCTCAGCCATTCTGTGCTGGTGTTGCTTTCTCCCTTGAGGCAAATGGCACCATCATCTAGAACAGCCTGATATTGGCTACTGAAATACATGCAAACAGCTCAAGAGTAACCACAAGAATGCAGGAGCAAAAAGAGGTGAGCTCTGATGACAAATTAACATAGATCCTCACATAAGTTACCATGAGGTTGGTGTACGACTTCAAATATCTTAATGGTGCAAATATATACTCTGAAATATTTTAAGAGGAATGAAGTATTGCCAAAGATCAAAACTTCAGAGTAGTTATCCCACAATTTCAGAGAACTTAAAGAATACAGTCTCTACTTTGTAGCCTTCCTTCCAACTCTCAAAAAAAACAGGTCTCACTTTTTGCATGTCTAATTGCTGGCAGGCCCTCTGGCTTTTTCGAAGGTCTCCTTCCATCTTACGTTCTTCTTGTTTGTTTTTGAATCTTACTCTGTCGAGGAAAAGCAGACAGCTAAAATAAGCAGGTAGACAAACAGTGAGATGAATAGCAGTTAATAGTTTTACTAAAATGGAAAATCTAAGACTCTAGTCCTGCTAATTCTCTCAGACTAAGACAATGTTGGAGTAGTCCTTCTGACATAGTTTTTGTGGGAGCAGAGATGTATTTCTTCTAAATTATACCTTTGAAACACTGCTTTTTTGATCACACTACACTGAGGAATGCAATTCTTCATCATGGCTTTGTAAGACATGAAAAAAGTGTTTCTAAACATCTATAAAACATCTGCAAAAGATACAACATTCCCTAGGCTGTTCCTCTCCACAAATAATAAGCAAATCATGAGAAAATAAAAACAAAACCTAAGCAAGTTTATCCTAATTTTTAAAACCATTGTAGCAACATAGCTCAGGATTAGCTGTGAATTTTGTATTTAAAAAGATGACATGGCTCTCTGATTTAAAAAATTGCAAACGACTCAAATTTATCAAATCAAAAGACTCAAAAAATTGCAAATGAGAGTAGTTTATATATATTGTTTGCATTATTAACACTAAAAAAAAATGACGCAACATCCACTTTTAGCATTACAGTGTTCATCTGCTTTTGCTTTAGAACTGAGAAACAATTACTCTATTTCAGCTTATGCATCATTCAAAACATTATATTAACACATTCAAAGAATAAGCAAACTTAAAGCATAAAAATAATCACTGTTTAAACATTACTTGGAATGTCAGTTTTATCATTTTACCTGAACTGATCTGCAGCTTGTTCATTTTCTTGTTTTTTCATATGGAGCTTTTGTCTATAATTTTCCAGTTTTTCTTCAGCTTTTCGCTTTTTTAATTCCTCATGACCAAGCCCACTTCTGCCTGTGTAGGTTCAAAAGATGAATGTAAGCAGTTGAGAAGCTCCAATACCCAACATAAGTAAACTGGGAAGTATCACAAACCTGTTTTTATGTTCAGGGGAATAGGTTCAACAATGCCTTCTCCTGTGAGGGGAAAAAAACAGGTCAATTTAAGAAAGCAGGTCTTTCTCAAAATGTTTTCTGCAGTATATTCAAGTAGGCAAGCTGCTTTTTCCATTAAATATTTAATTTAAATAATTAATTTTAGAGTGGTGGTTTGTTTTTTTTTTGCTTGGAAGTTGAAAAATCCCCAATCAATGTACATTTAGTGAATTACAAATGACCCGGCTGAACTGAAACTCCCTCTTTTTTAGCTCGTCTGCTAATTGCTATATACTTATTTTTTTGGGAAAGAAAATCGTGCTGACTTGACAGGTGTACCTGTCAAGTGACTTTTTTTGGCATATTATTAGCTTTGCAAGACCCTCAGAACATCCCTAATACAATTCCTGTGGACATGCACACATGCAAGTGCATTTCCTGAGCAGCAAGTACTGCTGCTTGCCTTTTATCTCTTGATAGTCCTGACCATTTTTATTTAGCTTTTTTGAAATTTACTCTCATCTTTTGTCCTGCCACTAGACATTTGCAGTTCAGTAACACTAGGGCTCTCAGAGAGACATTATTAACCTTGTCTACAAATGAACTGTCAACCATAATCCGTAAAACATAAAGGTACACTTGAACATAAACACACACTTCCAGACAGTGACAAGCTTACCACTTTTGCCAAGAGCCTGGCCGCTTTTGTAGCCCATCTTCTGGAGTAAAGCAAAGCCTTTGTTCTCATTGCCCAACGCACTTTTCAACACCAAGTCACGTCTTTCTTTTTCTTGTTCTTTTATACTCTTTTGTCTGTTCTTCTCATTGGCTTCTTTTTGTTTTTCTTCTTTCTGTAGAGCTTCCTTCATCCTCCTCACCATGGGCAAGCCTGGCCTCACATCCTGTCTAAAAGTTAATCATTCCAGTAAATATTAGCACCTTAATTTTTACCCGTTTGCAATCACTTAAGAGAGAAACAAAGAGCCGCAACTTACTTAATAAACAAATCTGACATGTAGTCTTCCTCTCCATCTTCCTCCATCTCGAGCACGTACCCCCTGTTGGTCGCTTTGCTTATCAAGGCTGTCAGCACGCTCTAACACGCACTTTTTTTTCCTACAGGGCCCGCTTTCTAACGGGGAACACTCCCGGCTCGGATCTGCCGCGCTCGGTACGCGGACGGAGGCTAGAGGGGCTGATGGGCGACAACACGCGAACACGACGGGCCGCGGGATCCCCAAGGAGCCCGCACCAGGCTTCGCGTCCACAGCGCGGTTTGCCGGGCTCTGCTATCTCCGATCACCGGCGGCGGCAGCAACACCTTCAATCCCCGGAAGCCTTCGCTCGCTGCTAAGGCACCCGCAAAGCCGGAGCGGAAGAAGGAACGAAGTAAACGCGCTCCCCTACTTGCCTCCACTCAGCCCGTTCTGCAAGCAGCGCCTGCGCGTAGCTATCCCCGCCCGCAGCTATCCCCGCCCGCAGGCGCCTGCGCGCCTCCCGTTTCCTGCTGCCCAGCAGCAGGTGGCTACGGCGTTGCTGGGCTGCGTTGGGGGCTGGCGCTGGCTTTGATGCTAGAGCCGTTTCCTGTTCCTTGTCCCTGCCCCCCCGATCGCTCTCTGCCATCCGTGCCGCGGTGGAGGCCGAAACAGCCAAGGCTGCCGGTGATGGCTCTGGCGGTGCTTGGACGGGGGCGGTGCAGGCGCGGCGGCTAAAGGAGCGCTCGCCGCCGAGCGCGATCCCGGGTGTTTGTGACCGTGTACGGACTCCCCGAGGCCTGAGGCGGAGTTGTCACGCATCGCGCAACCGCACGGTAGGAGAGTTACGCGAACACTGTGCATGGCCTAGCCCGGCCCGGGGGGTAGGGGGAGTGTGCGGTAGAGCGAGCGGGCGGGTGTACTCTGAATCTCCGCGGCTCGGCTGGATGCCGCTGCTCCGACAGGAGAGGCGCCGGCGTCTGCGTCCGTCCGTACATGACCGCGGGTGTACGTATGGAAGACAGCGAGCCTATTATTTAGCGTTATTCCTTTACTGAGGAACTGAAGTGTAGCTAGTGCTGGAATCATAGAATCATAGAAGCATTTGGCTGGAAGAGACCTTTTAAGATCATCAAGTCCAGCCATTAACCCTACACTGCCAGGCTCCCTAAACCATGTCCCCCAGCACCACGTCTGGCACAAAAGCCTTTTCACCTGATGGAATTCTTCAAGAGGATGTCAGTTCTGTTCATGATGAAGGTCTAAATAGCTGTTTTAGGCAACAGAAAAAAATACCTGGAAAATAGGAACTCCAGCGCATATGAACGGTTTATAACCTCTGTAATGCTTCAGCAGATGACACTGGATGCTAGTTGACTTATCTGGGCTTTTGATCTGAATCCTGTGGGAGATAACGGTGTATTTATTACTTGTAACGTGAACAGTGAAGACCCAACCCCCATCAGAATCAGTAGTGCTTTTTTTTTGATGAATTTTGGAGCAAACCTTTGGCAAATGTAGGTGAGGTTTGAATTGCCTGCTTGTATAACTGTATGTTAGCTTGAGTCTTCAGTTAGCTGAATATTCATGTAGCTGTTCTTGTACACAATTCCTTGTGCTGTGTTTCATACATTTAGAGGAAGAGGTAGGGAAGAGTGTGGAAGGTGTATAAGGGATTCATGGCTCTAAAGGCTGGGAGAAAGTGAAAACTTTTACCTGGGGAGGTAAATGAGTGTTGAACTTTGTTGTCATGTGGTACTCCTGTGCTGTGTGGGGATGATGAGCAGTGTAGATCTCAGATGATCCCCAAAGAATCGTAGTGCTGTCATCATTTCGTTTCTCTCTGATCTCAGGTAAAGGTGTTTTGTGGTGATGTCTCTGTCCTATTGAGAGGCATACCTCCTCAATTCTTTCTAACTTTAAAAAAAAAAAAAAAAAGCCAGAACATAGATGTCTTTGAAGGTGTTGGGAAGGGCCTCACCTTCCACCTTTGCTGGCCTGTCACTGGAGATATATGCAGTGAAAGATACTATAACGTAAATTACCAAAGAGCCAGGGAACAAGCTTAGTATTACAGACATTGTAATGCTTAATTTTCATCAGCACCAAATCATTAAGGTGAATTTAGAGCTATAATACAGTTGTAGTGTTAATATGTCACCCTTCGCTCTAATCTGTCTAATCTGGGGAGTGTTTAAAAAAAGAAAAAAAAATTTAATTAGATCACTGTATTTGACTTTAAGAATTTGTTGGATTTGACCATAAATGAGGAAGAAACTGTGAGTGCTTGAGTGGACAAATAGAACTGTACATCTGTTGACAGTTGATGTCTTATGTAATACTCAGTTGCTTTGCTTTTTCTGAGATCCTAGTTTCAGCGTTCAGGTTTTGGGATTGGGTGTGGGTTCTTTTTAGTTTTTTGTTTTGTTTTGTTTTGTTTTGCTTTTTAGGTTTCTTTTATTGCTGAAGATCATTGATTTCATTTTGTGTTTCTTTTAGATAAGTGGTTGGGTTTTTTTTTCCTTTCTGTACTATGTTAAACATCGACACTTTGCTTAAATGTGGTTTGCTAAGTTGTGTGTAGGAGTGTTTGCTTACACTAATAGTGTGCTTTTGGTCATGCTTTGTTGCTACCCTACATTTACTGTTTGAGCAGGATCTTCAGTGTTTGCTCTGTAGTACTTTGTTGGGGAGATTTGCAGTCATTTTGTTTCTGCTTATGTTGAAGGGTGTTACATAGAAGGCTTGCTGGGTTTCAGAGGACTTGTTTGTCTAGTGCTTAAGGCTAGTGGGCTCTGGGAAGTCTCAGTGCTGGCAAATGCTATCACCATTCCTGCCTTTCTCAAATTCCTGATGGATGGAAATTGTTGCTTATGATTAGCTCTTGTCTGTTGAAGGTGTTAAGGAGGTGGCTGTGTTCATGCCTAAGCTTTGGTCGTGACTTGAGACAGTTCTTACTCTGTTTTATGTAAGAGGAGACAATGAGATTACTTCTTTACTTTTTCTGTGTGTGTTTGGTTTTTTTATTTTCTTCTTTAAATGGGGAACTTTAGTATATGTTTCTTGGCTTAGAGTTAGTAACCTGTAGTTGCCTGTAGATGCTGTCTTTACAATTAACTGCTGAAATACTAATGGATGTATTTAGTTGTAAATACGTGAGTAGTTTTAAGTGGAACAGCTTAGCTAAGACAAATCTAAGCAGGCTGGAACTGTGATACTGTAATATATAGATTTCATCTTTGTATTGTATATAATTTTCGAAACTTTGTACCATTGTACGATATATTAATATTTACATTTTTATTTTAGAGTTACTACACAAATTGCCATACAACTGGAATTTAACTAATTATGGAGCTGGCTCATAGTTTGTTACTGAACGAGGAAGCATTAGCCCAAATTACAGAAGCAAAGAGACCAGTCTTTATCTTTGAGTGGTTAAGATTTTTGGATAAAGTGTTGGTAGCTGCTAATAAGGTAATTAATTAATTTTTTTTCCCCTTCTTCTTTCTAAAAGTTATGTATGAATTTCATGCTAGAGAAAGGTGACAAGTAATGGCCAAGTGAACTGTATTTTTTCATATTCAGACAATATACTCTATTAGTTTGTAGCTTTTAAGTGCTTAAAAGCCAGTCAGTATGACTCTGTTTTATAACAGAGTTATATATATATAAACTGTTTTATAACATATATATATATGTGTGTGTATATATATATATATATATATNATAATGTTGTATACAGTGTAACTGCATACCTTGCCTTGACTTATTCATTGTCATAAATATTTGGAAGGTAAAACCTTCCCTCACAGAGTCGATGTTCTTGGTGGTAAAATATGATTAAAAAATGTTTTAGGCAGGTATTACTGTACTTTTAGTAAGTATTTTTTAAAAGTAAAGATTAAATAGGGTAACAACTAGTTCTGAGCATTTACCATCTGTCTCTGCTATGATTGAATGTACCTCAAATCTCTGAGAGACAAGCAATTTGCTAAATTACATATATGTGGGTGTGGTATTAGGTTTATTTCGATTTTTTGTGGGGTTTTTTTGGGTGTTGGAAGCAAGACAAAGAATTAAATGACTTTTCTTTTTTTTTTTTTTTTTTGTGTGTGTGTCCATTAACAGACAGATGTCAAGGAAAAACAGAAGAAACTTGTAGAACAGCTAACAGGACTCATCAGCAGTTCCCCTGGGCCACCAACACGAAAACTACTAGCAAAAAATCTTGCTGCTCTGTACAGCATTGGAGACACATTTACTGTTTTTCAGACGCTTGACAAGTGTAATGATATCATTAAGAGCAAAGATGATACTGCAGCTTACCTGCCCACAAAACTGTATGTTTAATATTATTAGAGAATGATTTTTAAGTAATGTTGTCCTGGCTATTATAAAATAATAAACTTATAAATATAAATAATAAATATTAAATAATTAATTATAAAAAAAAATCTTTCATGTGCTCAGAAAAGAAG
>VYZU01007717.1:3239-15390 GCA_013401355.1 Ceyx cyanopectus | reverse complement strand
ATTGAAATACAAAACCCTTGTCTTGCTGAGATTACAGCATATACTTGTCTTCTCCAGAATTTGCACTTTGTGTAGATCTTGTAATAATACCTATTCAAATACATTTATGTTCTTAGAAGTTAATAACTTTACTGTTACTTTTTCTGTAAACAAACAAACCGCAATCAATCACTATAATGATTGATTTTTATAGGTTAAAATATACATAACTATGTATGTGTTTCCCTTAATTTAGATGAGAATTCACCAGTTAATGTCTTTTTTTCATAGGGCTGCTGTGGCATGTGTTGGAGCATTTTATGAAAAAATGGGCAGAATGCTGGGTAGTGCTTTTCCAGAAACAGTGAATAATCTTTTAAAGGCTCTGAAAAGTGCAGAGGTAAATTTCAGATTATTTTGCATATGTGGTCTTTATTCCATTTAAACGGAAATCTGCTTCCTTTAAAGCTGTTTGCCAAAATGCCTGGATTTTTTGCCTTCTACCTATAAAAATGCAAATCACTTACATAGTATCAAGTTAAACATGTACATGTATTCTTACTGCAGAGAGTTTAGAGTTTTGTCATATGAATATTATAGTAGCTGCTCCAGTGCAGCATAAGTAATTAAAATTGCAAATTGGCTGTATGAACCATTTCTAAACACTATGTTAGGATTTCTGCTGGTGTACCCTGAATAAACCTTCATTTGTTTGAAGTTCTGCAACAAAGATGTTACTCTGGTAGTGAGCAGGATACATTGTGCTCTGAAAAACAGAGTGTGTGGTAATACTGAGAGAATGTGGATCTGATTTAAAACAAAATATCTGGTGTGTGCTTATGTTGTTGTAGGTCAGGTTTTTTTTGTTAATTTGTTTTGTTTACTTTCTTTTGTTGTTTTATATCTAATGGGTTGGAATCAGTGTTGATCGTGTAGATCTTGTCCCGGAAACTGTTTTCTTTGACTGCAAGTACCTGCCCAGGGGCAGGTATAGTAGGAGGCTGTTTGGGCTTCCTGTTCTATCTTATCAACTGTTTTTTATTTGTTCTCCAGGCTGCAGCAGATAAATGGTGGGTCAGGACACCAGCATCTTGTTTAAGGTCAATCTGTTGGATTGTCTGGGCTCATCTTAATATACATGCCAACTGAGTCACTTTTAGTAAAGCTGTGTATAGTGCTTACTGCTATCTAAACCCAGCTAGGTATTGGTTGCATATGACTTCAGTGGACTATATTATCAATGTTTCCAAAAAATATTCCTGCAAAGAAGCAGGAAAACATGAAATTATTCACCTGTTTCTTCATATATTACTGTGTCCAGATTTTTACAGAAATGGTTGTAGTTTGTGGTTTGTTTTTTGTTTGGTTTTTTTTTTCTCTGTGTAGTCTCAGGGTCGCAGTGAAATTCTGATGAGCTTGCAGAAAGTCCTAAATGGCCTTGGAGGAGCAGCAGCCTCTTGTCACCGTGATATTTATAAGAACGCGCGATCTCTGTTGACGGACAGATCGATGGCTGTGCGCTGCGCCGTGGCTAAGGTGGGTGTCTTTCTGACCAGTGTTAGACACTTCTGTGCCATGGCTTTGAAGTACCTGCAGTTGAACTATGANTAAAGAGGGGCTTCTTGGCATCTACGTGAAGAAAGTCGTCTCTTCTCACTCTTTCTCCTCCTCCGGCTACTACGAGACACGCGACAACCTCTGTTGTTTCTGATATGATATGAAATGAAATGGAATGGGCTCTCCAGGGAGGTTGTGGAGTCTCCATCTCTGGAGACACTTAAGACCCGCCTGGATCTGTTCCTGGGTGACTTGGTCTAGGCGACCCTACTTTGGTGGGGGGGTTGGACTAGATGATCTTCTAGGTCCCTTCCAACCCTAATATCTGTGAAATGTGATAATTATTTGGGCAAGGTAAATCCTTACTCATGAGACATTAGTTCTTTCATGTAAGTAAAGGCACTGTAATATTGTCTTCCCCACGTTGTAAACAGATATGAGAATCCGTTAGTTCTGAGCCTCCGTGAGGAGAGGTTTTTGGTAACAGTTCTTTTGTTGTTTTCCTCTCTAAATTTTAATTTATATATTCACCTATTTTATGAGTCTTCTGAGTGTTTATTCAACTAAGTTATTTGGTAAATGAAAGAGTGTGTGTGGGTGTAAATTGACTCTTAAAATATTAATATGAAAATACTTGCTGAATAAACCAATCACAGTGATACTTAGATAATAGGTAAGAATAGTCTCTATTGGTGCTCAGCAAGTCTTTTTTTCCTACAGTGTCTGCTGGAATTACAGAATGAAGCAGTGTTCATGTGGACAGCAGAACTAGAGAATGTTGCAACGCTCTGCTTTAAGGCTCTGGAAAACTCAAACTATGGTGTGCGAGTTGCAGTATCAAAGCTTTTGGGGACAGTCATGGCTACAGCACTGATACCAAAACAAGCAACAGGTACAAGTCTTTCTGCATTCCATTTCCAAATGGGCAAACTGCACCTCCAGTACCATATTGCATGACAGTATTGCATGATTGTACTAGTAGGTGGAAGCTTACAGGTGCATTGTTTGGTTTTATAAGCTTCAAGCTGAAAAGAGTAAAGAGTGCAGAATCCCTGCTGTAGTCCTAAAAAGAGAGAGCAGGCTATTAAAAAATCACCCAGGAAAAGCAGCTTATTTTTTAAGCATGGAAACAAGCTGTTATCTGAAATGTTGCCTAGATTTATGTTTGCAAGTAAGTTTTGATTTGGCAAGTTTAGTTTCAGGATCTTTGCTTGTATTTGGGATTAAATGAAATTGATTGATTTATTTATTTTTTCAACAGTGATGCGACAGAATGTGAAGAGAGCCACTCTTGAGGAAGTCTTGGAGCTTATGGCCACAGGATTTCTGCGAGGAGGATCTGGTTTTCTGAAAAGTGGTGGAGAGATGTTAAAAGTAGGAGGATCTGTTAATAGGGAAGTGAGAGTTGGTGTTACCCAGGTATGTCATGTCATATTTTATATATTTTTTTAAAGTAACATTTGTGCATGACTAACCCTTTTAGTAGGAAAAAATGCACAGTTCTTTTAAGCAGAAATGCAAGTCTAGTTTGACTTTCCTGATTTGTGAGATGTATGTGTGGTGCCATTTACCTAAGCTATTGGTTTTTATTATTGGTGCGCAGTAACAATAGATTAAAATACATGCTAATTAAACCTTGTTTCATCAATGTATACGAGGTGAGATTAATGTACAAAAATATTTGAAAACGTATGTTACATCTTTAAGTTAATATTTAAGTATTATTTCTTTTTAGAGAAGGAACACTGTTGTCCTTTTTTGTATGCTGGCTCTCCTTTCAGCTGCTGGGTAAAATTTACAACCCTGATTTACTAAACTATATTTCTTCTCTATATGTCAGTCGAGTTGGTGAGAGGTGAAATCTGATAAATATAGAGTCTGTCTGATAGAGAAAAGTGGCAGCAGCATCTCTTCAAATTCAGGCATTCTTCCTCTGGTGTATGTTTCAGTACATACTACATGTACATGCTGCAGTAACTTGCCAGAATCAAGATTTTTTTGATTGGAGGGTATTTTGTGAAACCATTTTATTTTTCGCAACCTTTTTCAGGTGAACTTGATGAAAATGCCAAGTCTTCATTGTGAATTGGAACATGTTCATGTTGTCATCCAAGCAGTACTTTGTGTTTTACAATATTCACAGTAGTATAGAAGCTACTTATGGATCTGGAAACAGTTTAGCTTCAACAATAAAATCCTGAATTGATTAATTTTGCTTGGCCTCATTAGGATTTCTTATTGCTCACTGGTATTGCAACTGTACTGCATTATGCATGGGTATAACTCTAGTCTTTTGTAACTGAATGTAGTCTTTTGTTTCTGTTTTAATTGGATCTTTCTGTAACTTCTGAATTTGCAGGCCTATGTTGTCTTTGTCACAGCATTAGGAGGTCAGTGGTTGGAGCGCAACTTCGCTACGTTTTTGTCACACGTACTGGATCTGGTCTCCCATCCTCGAGCAACTCAGACCCACGTGGAGGCAGTTTACTCACGAAGATGTGTGTCCTTTATCCTCAGAGCAACTGTGGGCAGCTTACTCGGAGAGAAAGCACAGATTGCAGCTGCCAAAGATATATGTCAAGCCATTGGTAAACAAATGAAGGCAGTGGGTGAGAACCATTTTTCTTTATCTGAGACCAGTTGAAAGTTACTGTGAATGTATTGGGTTGGTAATTTTTTTTTTCTACTGTGAAGAGTACATCTGTTGTTATGCTAAAAGATAATTCAAAACTATTCTGTTTGAAATGCATCCAAAATACAAGTTCTACTTGAAAAGTGATTGTGTAAAACCAGCTTGTCATCCTTTGATGGCTTTTGACATGATGTTTGCTTAGAATGGAAATGGGGAAAAAAGTGTGTGTTTGCAATCTATCTTGGTATAGGTGGTATTGAAAGTTTACAACCAGTGTTCAAGATCTTCTAGGTCAGGTTCTTGTAGGTCCTTGTGTATCCCTCACTAATATCTATATTGATACCCAAGTGGATTTTACAGGTGACAAATAAAAAAGTAATCTGAAGACTAGAATTAGAGAAGATAAATGTGGCTCTTTTGCAGAATATGTAATCACTAAGAGGACTGACATAAGTGTGTTGGCATTTGTTTCTTATGGAATGAGAGATAAGCTGGAGGTTGAGAAAGTTAACCAGAATTGCACAACAATACATTTATTAGATACCAATTTCTTCTCCTTTTCTGCTGCCATCTGAGTTTCAAGTACTATTTAACATATAGAAATGGAATTGATTTTGTAACTTTTGCAGGTTCTTTATATAACTATTATTTGATAGAGTAGTTATGGAACGTTAAAAAGGTTCTGATTAAAATACATATTACTTCCAGGAAAATGTCAATTGGACGTGCTACTTCTGAGATGAACCAGTTGCAAAAAATCCTCATCCTGCCACCATGTCAAAGTTGCAGGAAATTCCATTATGTATTTGGATGATCGTAAGACCTATCTCATGGTTTTAAGCATTTCTGATTAATTTGATGCTAAATTGGAAGGATTTTAAATTGGTAATGGTTGCTTCCCTTCATATAAGGGGATGATTTTCTAAATTTGTCCTCTAGTAAACATAAAAATATCAAGCTGATACTGAAGTCCCTTTGAAATGACAGTTGCTGCTTCTGGGATATTGTGTAGGAGAAGGATCCTACAGTAGTAATTAGGAACTTTATGGGTTAGCTTTAAGATTATTAGAGATTGTGATTATTTACTAAAGGTCTGTGGTGTGGTTTGATGGTTTTGTGTGGTTTGTTTTTTTTTTCTTTTTTAGTTTTATTCCACATATATGTATGCAAATTTGTGTGCAGAGCATAGATATGTCAAGATTATATTTTCAGTTACTGTGTCCAGGTTCAATACACACATGCTGTATATATGTATACTTACATTTGCTTTGCTATACTCTTAAGACTACCTCTTAATGCACTGCTATCATAACTGCTGGGTTGCTGGTTTTCATAGTCTTTGGGTGATTGTGTTTGGCTGATAAAATGATTTATCTTAAGAATGTTTTTGCTTCGTGAGTTCACACTATGACCAAACTTGTGGTTTTGTTTTAATACAGGATTGATGTCAAAACTGACCTTTTTTAGCCTGTGTATATTCAAATATGATACAAATGTTAGTTAATCAATACACATTTGGTTTTTTTTCTTTGCAGAAGCACTAGTGAATGATGCTAATAGTGAAAACAAATCAGGAGCTGCTGATGTGTCTGCAAGCCAGCATGTAATGGTGTGTGCCCTCCAGGAGCTGGGTAGTCTGGTTCAGAGTCTGAATGCCACTGCATCACCTCTTATTCAAGAACCCTCTATTGGTATGCAAATAAATTAGATAGATTAAAAGAGACATTCTTTAAATTAATTAAAAGATTCATTTTGCTTATCTACATACTTTCAAGAGAACATCCTAACTTTTAAGACTCTAAACTTTTTTTGCAGGTCTGTTGGAAACAGTAACTTCAGTTCTTCTTCACCCCAGCATGGCTGCTCGACTCGCCGCCGCCTGGTGCTTGCGGTGTGTGGCTGTGGCGCTGCCTTTTCAGCTGACTCCGTTTTTAGATCGATGTGCAGAAAGACTCAACAATCTGAAGACCTCCCCTGAGGCTGTTAGTGGCTACAGTTTTGCAATGGCTGCTTTGCTAGGTGGAGTGCATCAGTGTCCCTTAGGTATTCCTCATGCCAAAGGAAAGGTGAGACAATGAGTGTTTCACCTGTGAGTTAATTAAAAGATTAATTAAGATCTTTTTTTGTTTAGAATAGCTTGGCAAAATGTGTGTCATGGTAAAAAGTTAAAGCATTATGAAAATTCAGCTTGTGCCTAGCAAGAGAGCATGTGTCTTTACTGTTCAGTTGTGATATTTGGCAGCTTTTTTTCCCCCCTCTTTTTTTGTTAGACATATTAATGAACAGTTGCTGAAGAGGTTATTACTGTCTGTATTGTCAAGTGCAAAACTAATCATCTGCATGAAATGTAATCTTTATGGAAGGTCAATCTAAATTATTTGAGATCATCTTTATAGTCTGTAAGGGTGGATGTATAGCAGTGGCTTAATTTTGTATTTTTAAACTGTTGTTTTTTGTCACTGTTGCAGATGGTGGTCAGTATTGCTGAGGATCTTTTAAGAACTGCTGCACAAAACAGCAGGCTCTCCTTACAGCGCACTCAAGCTGGATGGCTTTTACTTGGAGCACTTATGACTCTAGGTTTGTAAAAACAGTTGCTTTTGTTTTATTTTAATGCTTGTCCAGCGTTTCTGGTTATCCACATGTGGCAAATGCTGTCTACATATAATCAGTTTAGTGTCCAGCACAAGAGTATTTATGCCAAGGGAAACAATGTTAGTGCAGTTGCTTGTGTTGTGGAGAAGTGACATCTTGGTGTTTATGTTAAGCTGAATAGCAGTAGAAGGTGTGGTACCTAAAAAAACAAAACAAAATTCTGCTCTGTTTTTAGAAACCCAGCTTGTAGTCATTCTATGAAAAGAGCAAAATTTCCCATAGTCTTTCCTCAATACTGTGGTACAAGAGAAATGGACTGTAAATAAAATATAATGTCCAACAAGTTCATGTATGCCTCTGGATAAGCAACAGTACTGATTTGAAGTGTTACTGGTTCAAAAGCCATTCAGGTGCCCTTTTTTAAAAAGTCAGCCTCATGTTCATATCTGCCATCACAGAAATATCAGAAGATTTGAGTTTGTAAGTACACCTGAGTTTTGTAGCAACAGTGTTTTGTTTGGTTGTTTTTTATACTGGAAAATATGAAAAGTTCTGATGCATTCTGCAGTATTTTGACCTTTCAACGAATGCCAATTTGTGTTTCATCTTGCTTCTCTAAATTGTCTTTTTAGTCTTTTTTTGCCAGCTTATTGTTACATTTTTCTACCCTTATTTTGGTTATCCTTCTCCAGTATATTTTTTAATGCATTTGCACTGAAGATTTTTCAGAAGTCTAAAGAAAACCATTAAACTAATTACATAATCAGTAACTGTCAGTAATTTTTCTGTTTATTTTATGAATAAGTTAAGATAGGCTAAAAAGCTTGTCTTAAAATACTACTTAAAAAAATAGAAACAATAATAATATAATAAAGAGAGAGTTGGCAGTAATTATGTATTACACTACAATGTGTAGAATTGCCCTTTTCCTGGTTTTAGTACTGATATCAACAAACAGAAAATAGAAATATTTCCTTTTGGTTTTTTGTTTTTCAAGTAGGAAGATAAATGAAGTAATAGAAAAATAGCTTGAAGAGCAAGAACCTTCCTGGCAGTTTTTTTCATACTTAGTTAAATACAAGTTTTTATGATATTTTCTCTTTATTATTTTTTTTTGCACAGGTCCTTCTGTTGTTCGTTATCATCTGCCTAAGATGTTGCTGCTGTGGCGAAATGTGTTTCCACGTTCTCTGAAGGAGCTGGAAGCAGAGAAGGCAAGAGGAGATTCTTTTACCTGGCAAGTGACACTGGAAGGCCGTGCTGGAGCTCTGTGTGGTAAGAATTTAAAACTTTTGGATGACCNGGATAAGCAACAGTACTGATTTGAAGTGTTACTGGTTCAAAAGCCATTCAGGTGCCCTTTTTTAAAAAGTCAGCCTCATGTTCATATCTGCCATCACAGAAATATCAGAAGATTTGAGTTTGTAAGTACACCTGAGTTTTGTAGCAACAGTGTTTTGTTTGGTTGTTTTTTATACTGGAAAATATGAAAAGTTCTGATGCATTCTGCAGTATTTTGACCTTTCAACGAATGCCAATTTGTGTTTCATCTTGCTTCTCTAAATTGTCTTTTTAGTCTTTTTTTGCCAGCTTATTGTTACATTTTTCTACCCTTATTTTGGTTATCCTTCTCCAGTATATTTTTTAATGCATTTGCACTGAAGATTTTTCAGAAGTCTAAAGAAAACCATTAAACTAATTACATAATCAGTAACTGTCAGTAATTTTTCTGTTTATTTTATGAATAAGTTAAGATAGGCTAAAAAGCTTGTCTTAAAATACTACTTAAAAAAATAGAAACAATAATAATATAATAAAGAGAGAGTTGGCAGTAATTATGTATTACACTACAATGTGTAGAATTGCCCTTTTCCTGGTTTTAGTACTGATATCAACAAACAGAAAATAGAAATATTTCCTTTTGGTTTTTTGTTTTTCAAGTAGGAAGATAAATGAAGTAATAGAAAAATAGCTTGAAGAGCAAGAACCTTCCTGGCAGTTTTTTTCATACTTAGTTAAATACAAGTTTTTATGATATTTTCTCTTTATTATTTTTTTTTGCACAGGTCCTTCTGTTGTTCGTTATCATCTGCCTAAGATGTTGCTGCTGTGGCGAAATGTGTTTCCACGTTCTCTGAAGGAGCTGGAAGCAGAGAAGGCAAGAGGAGATTCTTTTACCTGGCAAGTGACACTGGAAGGCCGTGCTGGAGCTCTGTGTGGTAAGAATTTAAAACTTTTGGATGACCAGTGTGCAGTAAACCATAACAGGATCCCTAGTATTATAGAGAGAACTCCCATAACTTCCCTGCTTGCTTTGAAGATGAGTAACACGTGTCAGGTTTTCATCAGTGACCTTGTTTTGGGCTATAGTTTTATAAACATTTCACACACTCTTGGAATAAATACTCTCTTAGGATCTGTATCTTGCTTATACTTTAAATTTGTTCTTTCTGTAAAGTTTAATTATAAAATGTTTTGTTATTAGCTATGAGAAGTTTTGTTGCTCACTGTCCTGAGCTCCTTACTGAGGATGTGATCAGGAAATTGATGACACCGATAGAATGTGCCATGACAATGATGTCACAGTAAGTAGGCAGTTTTGTTCTTTATTCACTTTTGTCTTTTCCTGGACCTAAAGTATTAGATCTAGATTGTTTCAATTCATATTTTGACTTAGTACTGTGCCATATATGCTTGTCCATGTTGAAAAACTTTTATGAGCATTGCGTTTATGGTCATTAGCTTTATAGAAGTATATTATTACATAGCTTGTGGTGAAGAGCCTACTGTGGTCACTTCTGTTAACTGTGTTTTGGATTTCCCATTCGGTGAGCTTTTGAATTCATGGCTTGCTTATCCTTGTGCAAGAAATGAGATAGTTAAGATGCTGGTATACTAGATTTTAATAAACTCTCCTCTTATGAAATGCATGAATTAAAAGACTTAAAATAGTCTTGAAGAATAAAAGGAAAAAGGTTGGGTGTTGTGGTTTGGTTTCTGCCCCCTGCCCCATGATTTCTTCTTTTGACTAGAGATTCACCTTGTGAAAAGAAATCTGAAAATATTTTTTTCAGTAACTGCAATATTTCTGTTTGTCTCTTTTTGACTCTGTAGCATTCCATCTGTAATTAAAGCCCACGGAGCTCATCTTAAAGCTAGTGCAGCTATGGTCCGTTTAAGACTTTATGATATATTAGCTCTATTACCTCCGAAGACATATGAAGGTACATACCTCTTTAACAGTTTTTATTATTGAAAAAATTCTACTTACTATGTTTGATGTCTTTTTGGGGCTTGCCCTTGAAGCAGACGTAAGATTGAAAATAGAATATGAGAAGCCTCCAAAAATCTGGTATTATATTCCTCATCTTCTGATTGTCATCTTGACAGTATAACTGCAGAGTATGAATATTGCACAATATTAGAGTAGCTGAGTATAGAAGTTACAGTCCCATTTATAGGAATGAGTGGTATGGTGGTCATGTTCTGAAATCCAATTTATGCGTGTTTTATGTTATTGTTATTTAGAAGAATGAGAATGTTTTTCTTAGTATAGTCAAAAGGCAGATGAATAAATNACAAACATGTTGTCTGGATGCTTAGTGGAGAACTATGATTCCTCATTTTTTTATTATTTGTTATTTATGGTATGTTGTAATATTCCTGATATTGTTATTATTATTATTATTATTATTATATAAAGCATCCTTGAAGGGATGGCCTGATCTGTTGTTTAGAACATTTGAGTTGGGAATTGGGAGCCCAGGATTCTGTTTGAAGCCTTGCTATTAACTCTAGCCTTGTCAGGTTTACTTCTCTGTTTGATACCTGTGAAATCAAGGTAATGGTACATAACTTTGATTTGTAACTTCTGATCTTTAACTGAAATGCTTTGGATAAGAAGCAGCAATGATTCTTTTTAACATCCATCCTTTTAGGATCATTTAATGCTCTTCTTCGAGAGTTGGTAGCAGAATTTACTTTGACAGACAACTCTGCTAATACTACCACATCACTCCTAAGGTCTCTTTGTCACTATGATGATAGTGTTCTTCTTGGCTCTTGGCTGCAGGAAACTGATCATAAGTCAATTGAAGACCAGGTAATAAAAAGCTAATGAATTATCTGCAAAAGAATAAGGAATTATCTGCACTATATGTAATATGTGTATGCAGGAAGCCTTCTATAAAACTCAAGCTTCATACCTAATTTTTAGTCTTATTTCAGAGGTTTGTTAGATTTAAGTCCTTCTATCTACAGTGTACCATTTTGATTAAAAATTGTCTACACCTGAGATGTGAATTTCATAGTGCTACTTCAAATGGTTATGCTTAGTGCATTAACCTGCTTTCTTTAAAACAATACAGCATTCCCTAGACAGTTCTCTTGGTTTTGTTATTCATTTTTTTAAAACAGTAGAAATGTAAGCTCCAATTAAAAAGTTTTATAATGAAACTGCCATTAAAATATCAGTACTGCCAACGGTGTTACAGCAAAACAAGTTTTAACTGATATTATAGGTGTAGTACAAAATCATACATTACATTTGGAAGAGTTGACAGAATTTTGTTGACATTATAAGAAATTTTCTGCACTTCTAAAAGACTGAGTCTTTGAAACATAGGAATTAAAAAATAGAAGCAAGTCTATGGGTGTCTCTCTTAACATTTTTTCAGGTCAACATAATGTTGATCCAGATACCATTTTTCATGTGGCCCTTGGAGAAGGAATGTAGCATAGGAAATAATTTTTAATGTTTATTAAACTATCTGGTTATATCTTTCATTTTTGTTTTCTAATTTGTAATGACTTAGAAGGGTCTTGCTGCCTCTTTTCAAGCCTTTTGCCCTTCTATATTTCATAATTTAATGACAGGGAAAAAAAAAATCCTTTGTCCACCTGAGGGTGCCCCCCAACCTATCTGTGTCTTCAAATTTTGCTGATCTTTGATTTCTAAGTGAACCCTATTCCCTAGACTACTAATTTTTCTGAGCATTTGATAAACCGTGTCATCATAAACTTTGCAACTTGGCTTCTCAGTAGTTTCTTGGTGTAAGAAGTCTCCACTTCTTACATGAAGAAACAAGCTGAAAATGCCTCTTCTGCCCCAGCCTATGTAATAATGGCAAGGTTTCTCAGAAAGCAGATGATTCAAAAACCAAGACTGATAACCAAGCATGAGAAACCACTGGGAAACTGTTTCTGAAAAGAGGTCAACAAATCAAAGCGAAAAAAAGGTCTTATAAATTTCTCTTGTTTGTTGTGGTGGACACGGTAGACTTCAAACCCCAGAGCTTTCTGGGATGCTCCTCCAACTTTGGTGTTGCTTTTATTGGGGGGGATGGGTTGGTTGGTTTTTTTTTTGGTGTCTGTGTTTTTTGTTTTGTT
>VYZU01007715.1:0-28860 GCA_013401355.1 Ceyx cyanopectus | reverse complement strand
AAAAAACAAAAACAACCAAACAGTGGGAAAGCAGGATCAGGCCATTTGCAGCTCCTCCAGAAAGGCTCTGTAATGAAGCAGCTCTTTGTGCATAGCAGGAATGGAAACAACAGCCCTCAAGTCTGACCCCAGACAATTGTTTTCAGCGAAGAGGGCTGGGGAGGCAATTAATAATGTTTAAAGGAAAGAAATAAAAAAAAGCAATACTGTATCTAGAAATTCTTCTGAGGGCCAGAACTGTGACAGAAAGATATATGCTTTAGCATTTCTGTCAGTATAAATGACCCTACTGAGAGAGTTTTTGAGGCTCTTTCTGCCCCAATGAACATAATTTAAGAAATACATTACTGCTAAAAATCACTAATTTTAGCCAGTAGATGAGTTGCAAAGGGTCATGTTTTTTCGTGTGTGCTGGAAGGACAGGGGAGATATTATTAGAGAGCCTCAACGCACGCAGTAGTTTCTGATTAGAAGAGAACATCGTCAGCGCTTCTCCAATTAGGCGCAGGCATCAAGTTCCCCGGCACGCAGAGGGGCTGCGAGGGAACCTTCATCTGCTCTGCTGGGAGCTGAGGGGCAAGCGGAGGAATCGCAGCTCCTTCAGAGCCGCTGTGAAGATTCTCAGCCAGAGCCAACCATTCAGCTCCAGTTGTCAGTGCGCTCCAGCCCTGCTATGAAGGGACCTCCTCTGAGAATAAGAGAATAGGGTGTTTTTCATGTCTCCTTCCAGACCTTGCCCTTGTAGCGGAGCTGCACGGTTCTGGTTTTCATCTCACGTGGATGCTCATCCCTCGAGACGTGAACCCAGACCACCAAATTCATTTTGCAGAGACCACCAACCAGCCATCTGAGATCAATTAGCTTGTCATTACTCATCCCCGTCAGATCTGAACTGCTGACCTACAAGTGAAAGTCCATATATTTGTCTCCCAGCAATGTGCAGACCCGTCCAGCTATCTAATGAGAAGAGCTTCCTCCGTAAACAAAGCTGAGGAGGTCGTGCTCTGGCCGTCCATTGCCTGCTCCAATTAGCTTGAACCTGAGGGCCAAGTTGAGCTCAGCTTGATGGAGAGGTAGTAGTCTCTGGGGTGTCCAGCCCTGTGACAACAGGCTGCTGACTGGAGCAGAATGCCTCGTGTTAGCAACAATTTCAAACCATTTTAGATCTTGACATGCCATTTTAACTTTGCATTTGAATGGTTGCTTTGTTATTTTAAACTGCTATTCATAGCTAGTTAGTAGTTGAAATTATAGCCTTATTTATTGAAGATACTAAATGTGCAATCTGGAGGCAGCATTTATGGGTCATGTGTATTGAAAGTTCATTATTTAGATGAGGATATTTAACGTGGAAGGAGCTATAGCCTTTTTAATTAAAGGACCGTGAACTTGACTGAAGCATTTGCTGCCTGCAAAGGCAGTAATTATTGCACAGGATCCAGTTCTTTATTTAAAAGATCCACAGCCTCTTTCCTCAGAGGAAATCCTCTGATGTCCTGCTCCAGGACATCTTTGTGACTGTGGCGAGCCCAGGCAGAGCATTGGCGTGACCCTTCATCTGGGGATATGTTACTCTGAGCATGACTGCCAGACTTACTTGTAATTCACTGTGTTTACTACTGTTTATTTTTTCAACCTAAATATAGACCAATTGTTTTTCCCTTAGAGGAGTGATGGAGAATTTACTGTAAGCTGCATTTTCCAAAATCTTCTAGAGAGGGTAATAGCTACCAGGGAAGCAAGCACTGGTTCCAGTGGGTAACTTTTTCTCAAGTTCCCTCAGTGTGGGTGGGGTCCAGTGTTGGCTCCTTTGGGTGTTTTAATTAAAATAATTGTGAAGGCAAAAGGCAGCAGAACATGACAGATGAGGCTGGTTTAGGGTTAGTGCTACATGGTAGAAACCCAAAAAGTGCTGTTCTGGTTTTTAGAAACAACGAGCCTCGACCTTAATTGTTGATATCAAGAGAAAGCTTTTTGGAAAATGCCCCAGCCTGGAAAATACTTGTTTCTTTTTTAAATTTCTGGAGTGAAACAAAGCTATAATTTTTATGATTAAGACTCTTTGAATGTTTTCTTTAAATTCCAAATAAATCAATGTCTCTATGGAATTATTCAATTGACACAAATTTGTTCCACCTAAAATGAATAGTAAGCCTGAGAAAGCGATAGGAAATTGTTAATTCATCACTGCCTGCCTTCCCCCAGTATATATATTTCTCCCAATCAAAATGCAGCCTGATATTCAATCCAAGGAAAACATTTGAGTCCATTGTATGCCACCAGCCTCCAGAACTTTTCTAAATCTGATAGCAAGACAACATCGTACATCTTAGTCATTAATGGATGCTGTGGAAAGACAAATGCAAGGTTCAGCTTTTACCACAGTTGCAGCAACCTGTAACCGATGGCCTTTCCACAAGATTCATGAGCTGATGGAACAGCCGTAGAGGGACATTTCAATGTACTGTGTTACAGTCTTGGGTTTCAGCGTTTAAATGAGCAGGGGGGAAAAAAAATCCTGTCTTTCAGGCCTTGATTCAGAACAAATCTGAAGCACAAGCTCGAGCCTCATTCAGGTCAATGGCTTTTAGGCATGTGCTGAATAAATGTCTTCCTGAACAGAGGCTGTATTTGTGAGCAAGGCTCAAGCACTGGTCATTGGAAATGTATTGGTAAGGTAAAGAAAGCTGCTGCACTTGATCTTTAGTGCTTCTGTCTTGACAAGAAGCTGTGCTTGACAAGCCAACCCCTTGGGGCTAGGAGAGTACATCTTGCAGGAAAAGTCCCCCAAGAGTAATGAAACTTTGGAAGAAAAATTAGGCTGAAGCTTATGTTTCATGGCTGTTAAGGCAGCTCTGAGCTCTGTGCTGGGGATGAGTGTCTGCCTTGTCCCCAGAGTGGCAGAAATGGAAAAGTGGTCCCTTCGGCTCCAAGCCGTGGACAGCTGGAGCACCTTCTGCTCCAGGTGACTGTTTTAACAACTGCTGCTAGCTCAGTACGCTGAGAAACTACAATTGTCTTTTTGAACAGTCGCCTCTTGCAGGAGCTCAGCACTGTGTTTAAGTTAGAGAAACAGATGTACTGCTGGGGAATACTTGTTCACATGCTTAACATGAAAATCAGGAAATCAGTAAGACAATGAAGGTATTTAAATAGTTTCTGAGTAGATTAATGGAAAATGCAGGGAAGTAAGAGAGGGAACGTGATCTCTTTAAGGGTCCAGGAGTTTATGAAACACTTGGTGAACTAAAGAGGGCAAAAATGCATTAAGAGGGAGTTCAGTGCTGGGCAGCTTTCATGAACCTCTGAGAGAATGGTGGGACTGTAACTACCTGCTACAGGAGACACAGGCTGTGGCTGAAGTCTTTGAATTGCAGCTGCTGCTTTGCTCTGGACTTTCTAATGCAGCTGAGCAGGAACGTAAACTACACCTCAGCTTTCCTACCTCTGCTCTTGGGATTTGGGGTATTTTTTAATCCATCTCTAATGTGTTTTCTGAAGTCTCTGAAGGAAAAGCAGGATGGGAGGAGGAAAAAAAAAAAAAGGCGAGTACTTTGTGCAACTGTGAATGAAGACAAAGTGCTGAATTTTAGTCTTCTTCTCATCTTTTGGCAGTCATGTGTTCCCTGGCTGCACATGTTTTCTTACAGAGCAAAGCATAATCAGCTTTGCATCCTGCATTGCCACAAGCACTTCCTCTTCAGTTCAAAGGCGGTGCGGAGGAATCGTGATGGAGACCCAGCTTGATGTCCATATTCATGCACACCTCTGCTTTGACTGTACTTTAAACATAGCATCTTGCACTTAACTTGGGGCTCATGATCTGGTTTTCTCACTTCAGCTTTGTGTTGTTTTCCTTGGAGAAAAGCTCTTTTTTGCCATTAAATACAATGAGAAACAAAGTGGAGGAGGACAGTGCTTTCAAACCAAGAGCAGCAGCACATTTAACAGCTTACTTCTGTGGTTGGAATGGCAGCTAGTCACCCGAGGTACTCAGCTTTGCCTATGTAAGCATAAAAAAAGGTGGCTTCAGAGAGGAAAAAAAAAAAAGTGCAGACCTGACTTTCAAAGCACTTTACACACTCTTCTCACAAAGTGGTGTGAAAGCTGGTGTGCAGGCAGTGGCTGTGGGAGCAAGAAGTTTCCAGGCAGAGAGTTCAATCACTGCATGGTGCTCCTGGGCTTTTGTTAGATGTTTGCTGACAATCACGCTATTCCTAAACGCAGTTAGTGATAAACGTTGGGAAACAGCCCCATGGGAGAGCACTGTGAGCACTTGCTGTACTCCTGTGCTGGGGTGGGGACAATAGTGGTGTGTGGCTTTGACACGGAGATCTGGTTACCTAAAGACCAGACTGACTCAACCAGCTTTCATTTCTGTGTGCTTCAAAGTAATTCAGGGAATGAATTACCAGACGATTAGACTTTTTAAATTATTAGGACTTTTTATATTTATTTTTTTTAGTGGACAGAAAGTGGAGGCTTTTTGAGCTTTTTGGTTCTCAGGGGAAATGTGCTTCTTGGAGACACTTTCAGATCTCTATGGCTTATTCTATGGGAGACAAAGCCTCAGCAACCAAGATGTACAATATGGTGTGTGACAGTTTGAAACAGGGCTGGACCTTAAACCTCTGCTCTGAAATGCTTTATTAGCAGCTCTTACATGAAAGTTAAAGTGCTTGAAATAATATATTCTGCTAACAACAATTTCCATGGTCATAGTCTTATCCTTTCTTAGCAGAGTGGTGCCCAGACTATGTCTCTCCTTTGGCAAAGAGAAACAGGTCTGCCATGCCAACTGACTAACTGGGAAGGAGCTGCAAAGTAATGTGTAGTTGAGCTTGTTTTCCGTTCCATAACAGTTTGCAGACTTTACCTGGGAGGTGATGAAGGACTGTGCTGCCTGCAGGCAGATCTGTCAGGAAGGTAATCTCTGAGTGCCATTGCATGTTGTCTTCCACACACTTCCACCCAGACTGGTTACAAGTGAAGCCAAAGGTGTGAATCCCTTGAACCTGAACTTGGTTTTTACAGGAGGCAGAAGCCTTAACTGCATGGCCAAACAATTTCCCTTCTTGACCCTAAAACAGTAACATGAAAAGTGAACCTGGTTTTGATCCTTGGAAATGAATGTCGATTCAGGTTGCTGCCAGATATTAAAGGGCAAAACTCTGCAATGGCCATAGACTCCTCATGAGAGAAGAAAAGAGCTATTAAGATATCACAGTGGAAAAGGAATACGTTGCCAAACTGAGCGAGAGCAGATGTGATGGAGGCCAGGATCCAACACTGTGGGAAATAAGTCTGTGGAGTGCAAAATGAGAACAGATCCTGAACTAATTGTAGGTGTTTCCCATCTTAGAAGCAAACCAAAGAAAAACAGGTGAACAATTTGGTGCTACTGATAAAATAATCATAAATACAAAGGATATGAAAATCAAGTCTAAAGGACAATAGGGTGGAAGAAATCAAAAACCACTGGATCTCAGAAGATCTGTGGGGCTCAAAGCTGATACTCATAAATATGTTGGTACATGATAACATCAAGGAACTTTCAGTTAAGAGCAAAAGAGAAGTGGTGAGGAAACAAGCTGTTCCCAGGGTCATGAGCTGCCCACCAGACATCTTTGTCTGGGCAGCAGTAGGATGTTCTCTGTTGAACCTTCTGATGCTTTAAAGTGGCTTTCTCTAATTCCCGAAGGATTCTTCTTTGACTTTCTGCAGTTAAAATGAAGCCTTGAAAGAGAAGGAATAGAAAGAGCAAATAAACAGGAATCCCCATTTTATGAAGCAGTTAGACATACAGTGAAGACCTGCCAGGCTGGAAGTGAAGAGAAGTAGTTGAAAAGTAGATGATGGAAATGAGGAGGAAAAGTTCCCATGCAGGATCTTTCTTCAGAAAGATGAAGCACAGTAGACTGCTAGATAAAAGGGATGTACATAACCTTGGATCTAACAGCACAGTGGAAAACCCCTGGCTGGAGAAAAGAAGAAAGAGTTTGAGGTAGCTGTAAGAGATCCTGGGGTACTGGGCTCAGATAAACCCTAGAGCAGAAACAGCAGCGGCCAAAAGGAGGAACTCCCTCAATCAGCGACTGTGAAAATGTGCATGTGAACTTTTCAGAAATTCCCAGAGAAGAATAATTGGGGTTGAGAAGCGATGAATGCAAAACTCTAAATACTGGTATCATCAGCCCTAACAGAACTAGTTTTTTATTAGCATGGGCAAGTAACATAACCTCCATGTGCTTTTGCTTCACTTCTATAAGATGGAGGTAGAGATATTGCCTCTGCTAAAACATGGATGTCAAAAATAGGTCGCTTCAGCAGTTAAAATCTCCCTACTAAAGGGAGAGGATTGTTGCTTGTTAGCATGTGTAACTGATTGTGTATAGAGTAAATATTCAGGTGTCTCAGTGTGTCACCTGGTTCACTTTTTAGCTGCTCTTCGCTATGGCAGGGATGGTTGTACTCCATCTGCTTCTGACAACCTCCTGTGATGGAACCTAATTTCTCCTGGGAAATCTCTCCCAGGAGTCAAGTTATCTTTACAGCTAAATGTTCTCTTCTTACCTAATCTTGATCTTGCTGCTGCAATTTGAACCCATTCATTATTGCNCTCTTTGCCTTTTTGTTTTAAAATGCAGCCAAAAAGCTCAGCTGTTTCTGAGAACGAAGTTACGGAATGATACTGCTGTGTTAGGGCTGAACAGGAGAACTTTGGTGATGGGACTATTTATGGAAACCTTGAGTGCTCTGATGGGAAGTCTGATATGGGGCTGTGACTTCAAGATCAGCCAGCCAGGTGCTAACACCCCCAATCCCAAATGACAGTGCTCTGGTGGACACAGGTCAGTTGTTCTGGTTCCAACCTGGGAATTTCAGTTGTTACTGATATGCTTCTTATGAGAGGTTCAGGACTTGCTCTCCTTGTCCTGAAAGGACTTTCTATCAAAAAAAAGTCTCACCCTGCACAAACTCTGGGTTTGATGCTGCGTTCATAGCAAAGCAAGGTGTGGGAGATTGCTACACCTATGTGCAATCTACAACTATGTGTTCTTTTCTGCTCTCCTGTACCACAAATTGTTGAGTCTGCAGGTAAAATTCAAGCAAATGTGAGAGTGAGAGGAAAAGCAGGTTTCAGAAATTCCTTCAAAAACCTTTAAATTAGGTGGTAGGGGTAAAAGGGAAGAATGAAGGTGCAAATCCTGAGGAAATCAGCCCACCTTTGTTCTAATGTTCCCATAGCAGCCTGTGTTTGGGTAGAACGTTTGTCATTTGCTAACTCCTCTGTGACAGGATTCAACTTTGAGCCATATTTTTCCTCCTTCAGCTTTCACAGGTGGTTTCCTGTGTTGTTTATTCCCCCCAAACAGTAAAGGCTGTTCAAAATCTAGGATCTCTGATGAAACCAGTTCTGCCTTCAATATACATTAATCATGGCTGGATTATGGGTTTGGAGTAGCCACTGGAATTTCTTTCTGGTGAAACTGGAAGTGACCTTTGTTTCTTTGTTCCGTGGGTCAGTCTCGGGCATAACTGGACATCTACAAACGCTGCAGCTGCTAACTGAGACCACAAAGGTGACTGAGAGGTGAAGAGCAACCTTTGCTCTACTTGTGCCTTGCTGCTGTAGCGTTGGCTTGTAGATGTCTGGCTGGTCTCCTTCTTGGTAAGCATAGGCCTGAGCAGGGGAGCAAAGCACAAAAATGAAGCAAATTACAATGCTAAAGGCTTGAGGGGTTGAAAATCCACATCTAATAGGAAAATCCTGTGGTAGTGTGCTGANAGGAGGAAAAGTTCCCATGCAGGATCTTTCTTCAGAAAGATGAAGCACAGTAGACTGCTAGATAAAAGGGATGTACATAACCTTGGATCTAACAGCACAGTGGAAAACCCCTGGCTGGAGAAAAGAAGAAAGAGTTTGAGGTAGCTGTAAGAGATCCTGGGGTACTGGGCTCAGATAAACCCTAGAGCAGAAACAGCAGCGGCCAAAAGGAGGAACTCCCTCAATCAGCGACTGTGAAAATGTGCATGTGAACTTTTCAGAAATTCCCAGAGAAGAATAATTGGGGTTGAGAAGCGATGAATGCAAAACTCTAAATACTGGTATNAAAGTGCCCTGTGAACCTTAAGTTATATATCAAAGTATTTTTCCTCTAGGATGACAAAAAAAGGGGCAAAGGAGCACACTTTGCTCTCAGCTATGCCAATGATGACTGTGAAATTAGTGGGGTTAATCAGTTCTATCTAGGGACATAATTGAAGCCATGAGGACATAGAACCTCTTGACACTTCAGATTGTTTTATTTTGCTTGTGCTACTCCCTTGAACATAGAAGATTGACATTATACCTTTTCATTTTTCTAACCTGTGCAGCTGAATTCCTGATTTTGATTCAGCTCATTGTCCTCACCAGCAGCCATGAAAGAAAATTGCTGCTGTTCTTGTTAGATGCTGACAATGGAATGCCCCTCTTGGGTGCTGTGGGTTTAGAGGGACCTCTTCTAGCCCATGAGCTGCGTGAGCACCCAACTCAGCTTTTGAAATCACTCCAGGGATGTGCTTTTTTCTCCCTTCAGTTGTAATCTACAGAAATGGGGATTTTCCCCTTGCAAATTTGTTTATAACTGCCAGGTTGTTATCACAGGTTCTCTGTGATAATTTGTATCACAAAGGGTTAAAGGGTTATTACAAGCTGTTTCAAGTTAAAGAAATGGAAATAATGAAAATCTTCCATTTGTAGTTTAAAAAAAAAATATTTTTTTAAACAATACAATAAAAGAAAAAAGAAAATTATCTTAGTCAGGTTCCCCCAGTTTATACAGCATGTGAGGAGATATTTCTAAGGTTGACTTATATTTAGAGAATGCAGAATTGTGAATTAATGCCTTTTAAACAGCTTCTTTTTATAAGGAGTTTGTGGCACTTTTCTTTCTGAGTCCCTCTGATAATAGTTATGTGAACCTGAGAGCTATTATTTTGAACATATGCAGAAAATGGTGAGTTGATGAGACTTTTTTAACAAATAAGACTGACTGTTCCTAGTTTCATGTAGTTTATTGCCCTGGCTGCCATAATCTGATCTCTGCATTGATAAAACAGTCAGATAAGATAATCAGTAGAGAAAGGCACCCGTCTCCAAAACCTGAGTCCAAGATCAAATCTGGTGTTTTATAGAAGTATATGGCAGACATGAAATAAATATTATTCTAGCCTATTGTAGAAATGAAAAAAAAGCAGTGGAATGTGAATAAAGTGAAAAGTATTTCTTAAATTACGCTGTAGAGTTACACTTTAAAAGCATATGAATAATTCGGAAGTCTAAGGATCAGATTTAAAAAGTATCTATGAACTCTTTTCTTATTAAAACACTTAACAGTGCAATAGCATATCTCAGTCTGGAGGGAAGAAAAGTTTGATGTGGAAACCAGGGCATGAAATTCAGTGTCTTTTAATGGGTCAAACTTTTGGTCATTGCTCCCCCTACTATTTATATCGGAACTTATGACATTTATTTAAAGACCAAAAGAAAAACCCACCAGCATCCTGTTATGTTCTGATCATTTTTTCACTTACACAGTGAGGCAGGGGTGTGAACCCCAAGGGAGGCTCTTGCTTCTGGCACCAAGTGCCTGATGCACATGGGTTCAACCTGCTCAGGAGACAGCGGCAGGTAGGGAGTCCGTCATGGGATGTAAAGAAGGCAAAGGGCAGATGTAAATAAATACACTCTTCAACCTGGAACATGCAATCAAATCTGCACGGGAAAATCCTTGCGCTCTTATGAAGAAAAGGGAAAGTCTGAAACTTCATTCTGACCCAGGGCATGCTGGTTTGGATCGAGGTGGAGAACTGGNATAAACCCTAGAGCAGAAACAGCAGCGGCCAAAAGGAGGAACTCCCTCAATCAGCGACTGTGAAAATGTGCATGTGAACTTTTCAGAAATTCCCAGAGAAGAATAATTGGGGTTGAGAAGCGATGAATGCAAAACTCTAAATACTGGTATCATCAGCCCTAACAGAACTAGTTTTTTATTAGCATGGGCAAGTAACATAACCTCCATGTGCTTTTGCTTCACTTCTATAAGATGGAGGTAGAGATATTGCCTCTGCTAAAACATGGATGTCAAAAATAGGTCGCTTCAGCAGTTAAAATCTCCCTACTAAAGGGAGAGGATTGTTGCTTGTTAGCATGTGTAACTGATTGTGTATAGAGTAAATATTCAGGTGTCTCAGTGTGTCACCTGGTTCACTTTTTAGCTGCTCTTCGCTATGGCAGGGATGGTTGTACTCCATCTGCTTCTGACAACCTCCTGTGATGGAACCTAATTTCTCCTGGGAAATCTCTCCCAGGAGTCAAGTTATCTTTACAGCTAAATGTTCTCTTCTTACCTAATCTTGATCTTGCTGCTGCAATTTGAACCCATTCATTATTGCTCACTCTATCTGCTACAGGGTGCTGGGTTTTGCAGATAGAAGTATCTGCATTTTTATGGGTGGGCATGCACCCATCAAGCATGTCAGGTGGTTTTCATTGTTAGAAACAGTCTGACTGCTTATAGCTTTGCCAAAGCTCAGCTATTTAGGCTAATGCTTTTCCATGCCAGGCATTTCCCTCAAGCTGTTTTCCACCCCCTGCTTTTTTTTTTCTTTTTTTTTTTTCCCTCCTCTTTGCCTTTTTGTTTTAAAATGCAGCCAAAAAGCTCAGCTGTTTCTGAGAACGAAGTTACGGAATGATACTGCTGTGTTAGGGCTGAACAGGAGAACTTTGGTGATGGGACTATTTATGGAAACCTTGAGTGCTCTGATGGGAAGTCTGATATGGGGCTGTGACTTCAAGATCAGCCAGCCAGGTGCTAACACCCCCAATCCCAAATGACAGTGCTCTGGTGGACACAGGTCAGTTGTTCTGGTTCCAACCTGGGAATTTCAGTTGTTACTGATATGCTTCTTATGAGAGGTTCAGGACTTGCTCTCCTTGTCCTGAAAGGACTTTCTATCAAAAAAAAGTCTCACCCTGCACAAACTCTGGGTTTGATGCTGCGTTCATAGCAAAGCAAGGTGTGGGAGATTGCTACACCTATGTGCAATCTACAACTATGTGTTCTTTTCTGCTCTCCTGTACCACAAATTGTTGAGTCTGCAGGTAAAATTCAAGCAAATGTGAGAGTGAGAGGAAAAGCAGGTTTCAGAAATTCCTTCAAAAACCTTTAAATTAGGTGGTAGGGGTAAAAGGGAAGAATGAAGGTGCAAATCCTGAGGAAATCAGCCCACCTTTGTTCTAATGTTCCCATAGCAGCCTGTGTTTGGGTAGAACGTTTGTCATTTGCTAACTCCTCTGTGACAGGATTCAACTTTGAGCCATATTTTTCCTCCTTCAGCTTTCACAGGTGGTTTCCTGTGTTGTTTATTCCCCCCAAACAGTAAAGGCTGTTCAAAATCTAGGATCTCTGATGAAACCAGTTCTGCCTTCAATATACATTAATCATGGCTGGATTATGGGTTTGGAGTAGCCACTGGAATTTCTTTCTGGTGAAACTGGAAGTGACCTTTGTTTCTTTGTTCCGTGGGTCAGTCTCGGGCATAACTGGACATCTACAAACGCTGCAGCTGCTAACTGAGACCACAAAGGTGACTGAGAGGTGAAGAGCAACCTTTGCTCTACTTGTGCCTTGCTGCTGTAGCGTTGGCTTGTAGATGTCTGGCTGGTCTCCTTCTTGGTAAGCATAGGCCTGAGCAGGGGAGCAAAGCACAAAAATGAAGCAAATTACAATGCTAAAGGCTTGAGGGGTTGAAAATCCACATCTAATAGGAAAATCCTGTGGTAGTGTGCTGAGGAGTCCGTCATGGGATGTAAAGAAGGCAAAGGGCAGATGTAAATAAATACACTCTTCAACCTGGAACATGCAATCAAATCTGCACGGGAAAATCCTTGCGCTCTTATGAAGAAAAGGGAAAGTCTGAAACTTCATTCTGACCCAGGGCATGCTGGTTTGGATCGAGGTGGAGAACTGGGGCCATCCTAATTCCTAGTCAGTAAAAACAAATAGTTATAGCAGCAGAGGAAAAGCACAGAAACAAAGTTACTATCAACACCCTGCCTCTTTGAATTGCCTTCAAAATTCTCAAAGGATAAGATCAATGCGAAGAAAAACAATAACAGNCTACTAAAGGGAGAGGATTGTTGCTTGTTAGCATGTGTAACTGATTGTGTATAGAGTAAATATTCAGGTGTCTCAGTGTGTCACCTGGTTCACTTTTTAGCTGCTCTTCGCTATGGCAGGGATGGTTGTACTCCATCTGCTTCTGACAACCTCCTGTGATGGAACCTAATTTCTCCTGGGAAATCTCTCCCAGGAGTCAAGTTATCTTTACAGCTAAATGTTCTCTTCTTACCTAATCTTGATCTTGCTGCTGCAATTTGAACCCATTCATTATTGCTCACTCTATCTGCTACAGGGTGCTGGGTTTTGCAGATAGAAGTATCTGCATTTTTATGGGTGGGCATGCACCCATCAAGCATGTCAGGTGGTTTTCATTGTTAGAAACAGTCTGACTGCTTATAGCTTTGCCAAAGCTCAGCTATTTAGGCTAATGCTTTTCCATGCCAGGCATTTCCCTCAAGCTGTTTTCCACCCCCTGCTTTTTTTTTTCTTTTTTTTTTTTCCCTCCTCTTTGCCTTTTTGTTTTAAAATGCAGCCAAAAAGCTCAGCTGTTTCTGAGAACGAAGTTACGGAATGATACTGCTGTGTTAGGGCTGAACAGGAGAACTTTGGTGATGGGACTATTTATGGAAACCTTGAGTGCTCTGATGGGAAGTCTGATATGGGGCTGTGACTTCAAGATCAGCCAGCCAGGTGCTAACACCCCCAATCCCAAATGACAGTGCTCTGGTGGACACAGGTCAGTTGTTCTGGTTCCAACCTGGGAATTTCAGTTGTTACTGATATGCTTCTTATGAGAGGTTCAGGACTTGCTCTCCTTGTCCTGAAAGGACTTTCTATCAAAAAAAAGTCTCACCCTGCACAAACTCTGGGTTTGATGCTGCGTTCATAGCAAAGCAAGGTGTGGGAGATTGCTACACCTATGTGCAATCTACAACTATGTGTTCTTTTCTGCTCTCCTGTACCACAAATTGTTGAGTCTGCAGGTAAAATTCAAGCAAATGTGAGAGTGAGAGGAAAAGCAGGTTTCAGAAATTCCTTCAAAAACCTTTAAATTAGGTGGTAGGGGTAAAAGGGAAGAATGAAGGTGCAAATCCTGAGGAAATCAGCCCACCTTTGTTCTAATGTTCCCATAGCAGCCTGTGTTTGGGTAGAACGTTTGTCATTTGCTAACTCCTCTGTGACAGGATTCAACTTTGAGCCATATTTTTCCTCCTTCAGCTTTCACAGGTGGTTTCCTGTGTTGTTTATTCCCCCCAAACAGTAAAGGCTGTTCAAAATCTAGGATCTCTGATGAAACCAGTTCTGCCTTCAATATACATTAATCATGGCTGGATTATGGGTTTGGAGTAGCCACTGGAATTTCTTTCTGGTGAAACTGGAAGTGACCTTTGTTTCTTTGTTCCGTGGGTCAGTCTCGGGCATAACTGGACATCTACAAACGCTGCAGCTGCTAACTGAGACCACAAAGGTGACTGAGAGGTGAAGAGCAACCTTTGCTCTACTTGTGCCTTGCTGCTGTAGCGTTGGCTTGTAGATGTCTGGCTGGTCTCCTTCTTGGTAAGCATAGGCCTGAGCAGGGGAGCAAAGCACAAAAATGAAGCAAATTACAATGCTAAAGGCTTGAGGGGTTGAAAATCCACATCTAATAGGAAAATCCTGTGGTAGTGTGCTGAGGAGTCCGTCATGGGATGTAAAGAAGGCAAAGGGCAGATGTAAATAAATACACTCTTCAACCTGGAACATGCAATCAAATCTGCACGGGAAAATCCTTGCGCTCTTATGAAGAAAAGGGAAAGTCTGAAACTTCATTCTGACCCAGGGCATGCTGGTTTGGATCGAGGTGGAGAACTGGGGCCATCCTAATTCCTAGTCAGTAAAAACAAATAGTTATAGCAGCAGAGGAAAAGCACAGAAACAAAGTTACTATCAACACCCTGCCTCTTTGAATTGCCTTCAAAATTCTCAAAGGATAAGATCAATGCGAAGAAAAACAATAACAGCATTATATTAAAAGAAGGTGAAAAGGCAACTCCCTCAGCAGTACACACCCAAGAAATAGGCTTTTCTTAGCTTTCTTGCAGCTGATGAGAGGCAGGCAGAGTTTGGTAGAGCCCCAAAGTAGCAGCCAGGCATTTTATTTAACTTCTTGAGCTCCCCAATGAAAGCAGTGTTCAGCACCCCCTGTCCCAAAGCACTCCAAACCTGCCCGTGATGGAATGTGCTGATAAAGATGAAAATTTCCTTGTGGAAATGGTTTGAGACACAAATGTAAAGATTGCTAATTTCCAGTATTGGCCTTAGCAAAAGGCTTCACCTCTTGATGATCAGCTGTGAATGGTGGCAGCTCTTCCCAGCCTTGAATGTCTGAGAAAACAGTGCTTCAGTACTTTGTCTCCCCATATCTACGTTCACTTAAGTGGAGCACTGAGTTCTAAAAGCACAATAAAACAGCTGACAATCCATTTGTTCTGATGTGGTGTGATGTGTTAGGTGTATAGAAATGGAAGGTTGTGATGTGTAACAAGACAGCAGAACTTGGCATGTTTCTGAAATGCAATTTTCACCTTGAGAATTAAATCCTTAAGAAGAAGATTTTTAAAAAATAATCTGATATCTTAAAAGTCAACATTTTGCTGCCTTTTATGAGGCAAAAATAAACATCTTTGTGTCTTAAAGGAAGATAAAGCATGTGAGTGACCAAGAAGGCTGAATGGCAGTAGAAAAACTCTAACTTATAGTACCTTCAGGAAAACTTTCTATAAACAGAACAGGGGATTTTAATAAAAGTTCTCTTTAGCATTAATGCAAGTTGTGCTGATAAATCCTCTGGGCTTGTCTGATTCTTCTAAGCAAATACAGAATTTTGGAAGGAGAGATCTTTTGTGTATAAACTTTTGTTTCTCACCAGCAGAATGCTTTCAGCTAAGATGTCTGTNTTTTTTTTTTTTCCCTCCTCTTTGCCTTTTTGTTTTAAAATGCAGCCAAAAAGCTCAGCTGTTTCTGAGAACGAAGTTACGGAATGATACTGCTGTGTTAGGGCTGAACAGGAGAACTTTGGTGATGGGACTATTTATGGAAACCTTGAGTGCTCTGATGGGAAGTCTGATATGGGGCTGTGACTTCAAGATCAGCCAGCCAGGTGCTAACACCCCCAATCCCAAATGACAGTGCTCTGGTGGACACAGGTCAGTTGTTCTGGTTCCAACCTGGGAATTTCAGTTGTTACTGATATGCTTCTTATGAGAGGTTCAGGACTTGCTCTCCTTGTCCTGAAAGGACTTTCTATCAAAAAAAAGTCTCACCCTGCACAAACTCTGGGTTTGATGCTGCGTTCATAGCAAAGCAAGGTGTGGGAGATTGCTACACCTATGTGCAATCTACAACTATGTGTTCTTTTCTGCTCTCCTGTACCACAAATTGTTGAGTCTGCAGGTAAAATTCAAGCAAATGTGAGAGTGAGAGGAAAAGCAGGTTTCAGAAATTCCTTCAAAAACCTTTAAATTAGGTGGTAGGGGTAAAAGGGAAGAATGAAGGTGCAAATCCTGAGGAAATCAGCCCACCTTTGTTCTAATGTTCCCATAGCAGCCTGTGTTTGGGTAGAACGTTTGTCATTTGCTAACTCCTCTGTGACAGGATTCAACTTTGAGCCATATTTTTCCTCCTTCAGCTTTCACAGGTGGTTTCCTGTGTTGTTTATTCCCCCCAAACAGTAAAGGCTGTTCAAAATCTAGGATCTCTGATGAAACCAGTTCTGCCTTCAATATACATTAATCATGGCTGGATTATGGGTTTGGAGTAGCCACTGGAATTTCTTTCTGGTGAAACTGGAAGTGACCTTTGTTTCTTTGTTCCGTGGGTCAGTCTCGGGCATAACTGGACATCTACAAACGCTGCAGCTGCTAACTGAGACCACAAAGGTGACTGAGAGGTGAAGAGCAACCTTTGCTCTACTTGTGCCTTGCTGCTGTAGCGTTGGCTTGTAGATGTCTGGCTGGTCTCCTTCTTGGTAAGCATAGGCCTGAGCAGGGGAGCAAAGCACAAAAATGAAGCAAATTACAATGCTAAAGGCTTGAGGGGTTGAAAATCCACATCTAATAGGAAAATCCTGTGGTAGTGTGCTGAGGAGTCCGTCATGGGATGTAAAGAAGGCAAAGGGCAGATGTAAATAAATACACTCTTCAACCTGGAACATGCAATCAAATCTGCACGGGAAAATCCTTGCGCTCTTATGAAGAAAAGGGAAAGTCTGAAACTTCATTCTGACCCAGGGCATGCTGGTTTGGATCGAGGTGGAGAACTGGGGCCATCCTAATTCCTAGTCAGTAAAAACAAATAGTTATAGCAGCAGAGGAAAAGCACAGAAACAAAGTTACTATCAACACCCTGCCTCTTTGAATTGCCTTCAAAATTCTCAAAGGATAAGATCAATGCGAAGAAAAACAATAACAGCATTATATTAAAAGAAGGTGAAAAGGCAACTCCCTCAGCAGTACACACCCAAGAAATAGGCTTTTCTTAGCTTTCTTGCAGCTGATGAGAGGCAGGCAGAGTTTGGTAGAGCCCCAAAGTAGCAGCCAGGCATTTTATTTAACTTCTTGAGCTCCCCAATGAAAGCAGTGTTCAGCACCCCCTGTCCCAAAGCACTCCAAACCTGCCCGTGATGGAATGTGCTGATAAAGATGAAAATTTCCTTGTGGAAATGGTTTGAGACACAAATGTAAAGATTGCTAATTTCCAGTATTGGCCTTAGCAAAAGGCTTCACCTCTTGATGATCAGCTGTGAATGGTGGCAGCTCTTCCCAGCCTTGAATGTCTGAGAAAACAGTGCTTCAGTACTTTGTCTCCCCATATCTACGTTCACTTAAGTGGAGCACTGAGTTCTAAAAGCACAATAAAACAGCTGACAATCCATTTGTTCTGATGTGGTGTGATGTGTTAGGTGTATAGAAATGGAAGGTTGTGATGTGTAACAAGACAGCAGAACTTGGCATGTTTCTGAAATGCAATTTTCACCTTGAGAATTAAATCCTTAAGAAGAAGATTTTTAAAAAATAATCTGATATCTTAAAAGTCAACATTTTGCTGCCTTTTATGAGGCAAAAATAAACATCTTTGTGTCTTAAAGGAAGATAAAGCATGTGAGTGACCAAGAAGGCTGAATGGCAGTAGAAAAACTCTAACTTATAGTACCTTCAGGAAAACTTTCTATAAACAGAACAGGGGATTTTAACAAAAGTTCTCTTTAGCATTAATGCAAGTTGTGCTGATAAATCCTCTGGGCTTGTCTGATTCTTCTAAGCAAATACAGAATTTTGGAAGGAGAGATCTTTTGTGTATAAACTTTTGTTTCTCACCAGCAGAATGCTTTCAGCTAAGATGTCTGTGGCAAATCTCCCCTCCTGTGAAGTTTATTGATATTTTTATTTCAGTTGGGCAAAGTCTTAAAATGCTTGATTATGTATTGGGAATTCATTTCTGCTTTAACAAGGTAAAAAAGCTTTCTAAATAGAATGACTTTCCACCACTGGATCTATGAGAGGGAAGAGTTACAGCTCAAAGCTTACAAGAATAAGCTCTTTTAAATCTGAAGAGTCACTTGGACATTATCTGTACCAAGACTGAATCACCTCTTAACAGTTGTACTGAGTGTAATCAAAAGACTAGCAGACTATAACACAGCTTGTCCAGAGATAAACATTCACATGTGGAACAAGAACGGGGTTTTTGAGTCGCCTTCTGTTTAGCTTTCTCCCCCATCATCTCAAATTCAACCCATGAATAACTTTCCCTGCAAGGGTTTGAGTTTAAGCATTTGAGTTTTGTGCTGCTCATGCAGGAGCAAGAAGGGATGGCTGCAGGAGCAAGAAGGGATGGCTGCAGGAACAGGTACTTGTGCTGTCCTGTTCAACTCTCACATCAGCCACTGAGTTACCCTGAAGATCTGAAACAGAAATGAGCAAATATAATTAACCCAGAGAGATGTTGCATCTAGTTGATCAGTTAGAGATTTGCATGTGCTCCAGTAGCTTCTACCAGCTGTATTTTGACTGTTTCTTAGGCTCTCCACTTGTGACCATTTAGTGTCACCATATTTCCTTCATGTGGAGGAAAATCCTGGATGGGCAACTTTGTGTCCACTCAAGCTTCCAGACTACTATAGCTGGTTTGTGCTGAGTTTGAGGAACTGAAACTGCGTTATCCGTCCTCACATTGCTTCCTGGAAGCCTGAGATCTGAAAGTCTAGAGGGACTTCTAGAACAGCTCCAAGGCTACAAGATTACAAGATCTTGTCTGGACTTTTTTGTGTCTTGTGNCAGGGCATGCTGGTTTGGATCGAGGTGGAGAACTGGGGCCATCCTAATTCCTAGTCAGTAAAAACAAATAGTTATAGCAGCAGAGGAAAAGCACAGAAACAAAGTTACTATCAACACCCTGCCTCTTTGAATTGCCTTCAAAATTCTCAAAGGATAAGATCAATGCGAAGAAAAACAATAACAGCATTATATTAAAAGAAGGTGAAAAGGCAACTCCCTCAGCAGTACACACCCAAGAAATAGGCTTTTCTTAGCTTTCTTGCAGCTGATGAGAGGCAGGCAGAGTTTGGTAGAGCCCCAAAGTAGCAGCCAGGCATTTTATTTAACTTCTTGAGCTCCCCAATGAAAGCAGTGTTCAGCACCCCCTGTCCCAAAGCACTCCAAACCTGCCCGTGATGGAATGTGCTGATAAAGATGAAAATTTCCTTGTGGAAATGGTTTGAGACACAAATGTAAAGATTGCTAATTTCCAGTATTGGCCTTAGCAAAAGGCTTCACCTCTTGATGATCAGCTGTGAATGGTGGCAGCTCTTCCCAGCCTTGAATGTCTGAGAAAACAGTGCTTCAGTACTTTGTCTCCCCATATCTACGTTCACTTAAGTGGAGCACTGAGTTCTAAAAGCACAATAAAACAGCTGACAATCCATTTGTTCTGATGTGGTGTGATGTGTTAGGTGTATAGAAATGGAAGGTTGTGATGTGTAACAAGACAGCAGAACTTGGCATGTTTCTGAAATGCAATTTTCACCTTGAGAATTAAATCCTTAAGAAGAAGATTTTTAAAAAATAATCTGATATCTTAAAAGTCAACATTTTGCTGCCTTTTATGAGGCAAAAATAAACATCTTTGTGTCTTAAAGGAAGATAAAGCATGTGAGTGACCAAGAAGGCTGAATGGCAGTAGAAAAACTCTAACTTATAGTACCTTCAGGAAAACTTTCTATAAACAGAACAGGGGATTTTAACAAAAGTTCTCTTTAGCATTAATGCAAGTTGTGCTGATAAATCCTCTGGGCTTGTCTGATTCTTCTAAGCAAATACAGAATTTTGGAAGGAGAGATCTTTTGTGTATAAACTTTTGTTTCTCACCAGCAGAATGCTTTCAGCTAAGATGTCTGTGGCAAATCTCCCCTCCTGTGAAGTTTATTGATATTTTTATTTCAGTTGGGCAAAGTCTTAAAATGCTTGATTATGTATTGGGAATTCATTTCTGCTTTAACAAGGTAAAAAAGCTTTCTAAATAGAATGACTTTCCACCACTGGATCTATGAGAGGGAAGAGTTACAGCTCAAAGCTTACAAGAATAAGCTCTTTTAAATCTGAAGAGTCACTTGGACATTATCTGTACCAAGACTGAATCACCTCTTAACAGTTGTACTGAGTGTAATCAAAAGACTAGCAGACTATAACACAGCTTGTCCAGAGATAAACATTCACATGTGGAACAAGAACGGGGTTTTTGAGTCGCCTTCTGTTTAGCTTTCTCCCCCATCATCTCAAATTCAACCCATGAATAACTTTCCCTGCAAGGGTTTGAGTTTAAGCATTTGAGTTTTGTGCTGCTCATGCAGGAGCAAGAAGGGATGGCTGCAGGAGCAAGAAGGGATGGCTGCAGGAACAGGTACTTGTGCTGTCCTGTTCAACTCTCACATCAGCCACTGAGTTACCCTGAAGATCTGAAACAGAAATGAGCAAATATAATTAACCCAGAGAGATGTTGCATCTAGTTGATCAGTTAGAGATTTGCATGTGCTCCAGTAGCTTCTACCAGCTGTATTTTGACTGTTTCTTAGGCTCTCCACTTGTGACCATTTAGTGTCACCATATTTCCTTCATGTGGAGGAAAATCCTGGATGGGCAACTTTGTGTCCACTCAAGCTTCCAGACTACTATAGCTGGTTTGTGCTGAGTTTGAGGAACTGAAACTGCGTTATCCGTCCTCACATTGCTTCCTGGAAGCCTGAGATCTGAAAGTCTAGAGGGACTTCTAGAACAGCTCCAAGGCTACAAGATTACAAGATCTTGTCTGGACTTTTTTGTGTCTTGTGGTGTTTAATGCCTTTTAAAATGTGTAAAGGGCTCTCTAACATAGCATGTCATCCCTCAAACCCTTGCATATACCTTTGAAGAAGCTTTTAATGGATTAAGAAATGCCAAGTTATGAGACAGTGTGGCAAATAGCATCATGGTAGATAATACACAGAAGCAGCTCCGCCTCAACAGCAACTGAGTGCCGTTAGTGTCATCTGTATGCTGATGACGGCTTCTTCAGAACTAATTTCACAAAACAGGCAGTTTTAAAACATTTTATATATCTAGGCTTGGATTAGTCAAGCCTTGTGATCAGTTAAACCTGCTCAATATAATGACCATTCATGGTTCTTTGCAGAGATCTTGAGATCTTCACCTGGAGATCTCCAACCATTTGATAGGCAGAGAAATTGATGCATGAGAGGTGAAGTGATTATTTCCAGAGTCATTTAGCAGGCCACAGGCAAGGTGAGAAAGTCATCCAATCCTGCCCTCTGCTCACCAGATGATGGAGACTGGGTGCNTCTTGCAGCTGATGAGAGGCAGGCAGAGTTTGGTAGAGCCCCAAAGTAGCAGCCAGGCATTTTATTTAACTTCTTGAGCTCCCCAATGAAAGCAGTGTTCAGCACCCCCTGTCCCAAAGCACTCCAAACCTGCCCGTGATGGAATGTGCTGATAAAGATGAAAATTTCCTTGTGGAAATGGTTTGAGACACAAATGTAAAGATTGCTAATTTCCAGTATTGGCCTTAGCAAAAGGCTTCACCTCTTGATGATCAGCTGTGAATGGTGGCAGCTCTTCCCAGCCTTGAATGTCTGAGAAAACAGTGCTTCAGTACTTTGTCTCCCCATATCTACGTTCACTTAAGTGGAGCACTGAGTTCTAAAAGCACAATAAAACAGCTGACAATCCATTTGTTCTGATGTGGTGTGATGTGTTAGGTGTATAGAAATGGAAGGTTGTGATGTGTAACAAGACAGCAGAACTTGGCATGTTTCTGAAATGCAATTTTCACCTTGAGAATTAAATCCTTAAGAAGAAGATTTTTAAAAAATAATCTGATATCTTAAAAGTCAACATTTTGCTGCCTTTTATGAGGCAAAAATAAACATCTTTGTGTCTTAAAGGAAGATAAAGCATGTGAGTGACCAAGAAGGCTGAATGGCAGTAGAAAAACTCTAACTTATAGTACCTTCAGGAAAACTTTCTATAAACAGAACAGGGGATTTTAACAAAAGTTCTCTTTAGCATTAATGCAAGTTGTGCTGATAAATCCTCTGGGCTTGTCTGATTCTTCTAAGCAAATACAGAATTTTGGAAGGAGAGATCTTTTGTGTATAAACTTTTGTTTCTCACCAGCAGAATGCTTTCAGCTAAGATGTCTGTGGCAAATCTCCCCTCCTGTGAAGTTTATTGATATTTTTATTTCAGTTGGGCAAAGTCTTAAAATGCTTGATTATGTATTGGGAATTCATTTCTGCTTTAACAAGGTAAAAAAGCTTTCTAAATAGAATGACTTTCCACCACTGGATCTATGAGAGGGAAGAGTTACAGCTCAAAGCTTACAAGAATAAGCTCTTTTAAATCTGAAGAGTCACTTGGACATTATCTGTACCAAGACTGAATCACCTCTTAACAGTTGTACTGAGTGTAATCAAAAGACTAGCAGACTATAACACAGCTTGTCCAGAGATAAACATTCACATGTGGAACAAGAACGGGGTTTTTGAGTCGCCTTCTGTTTAGCTTTCTCCCCCATCATCTCAAATTCAACCCATGAATAACTTTCCCTGCAAGGGTTTGAGTTTAAGCATTTGAGTTTTGTGCTGCTCATGCAGGAGCAAGAAGGGATGGCTGCAGGAGCAAGAAGGGATGGCTGCAGGAACAGGTACTTGTGCTGTCCTGTTCAACTCTCACATCAGCCACTGAGTTACCCTGAAGATCTGAAACAGAAATGAGCAAATATAATTAACCCAGAGAGATGTTGCATCTAGTTGATCAGTTAGAGATTTGCATGTGCTCCAGTAGCTTCTACCAGCTGTATTTTGACTGTTTCTTAGGCTCTCCACTTGTGACCATTTAGTGTCACCATATTTCCTTCATGTGGAGGAAAATCCTGGATGGGCAACTTTGTGTCCACTCAAGCTTCCAGACTACTATAGCTGGTTTGTGCTGAGTTTGAGGAACTGAAACTGCGTTATCCGTCCTCACATTGCTTCCTGGAAGCCTGAGATCTGAAAGTCTAGAGGGACTTCTAGAACAGCTCCAAGGCTACAAGATTACAAGATCTTGTCTGGACTTTTTTGTGTCTTGTGGTGTTTAATGCCTTTTAAAATGTGTAAAGGGCTCTCTAACATAGCATGTCATCCCTCAAACCCTTGCATATACCTTTGAAGAAGCTTTTAATGGATTAAGAAATGCCAAGTTATGAGACAGTGTGGCAAATAGCATCATGGTAGATAATACACAGAAGCAGCTCCGCCTCAACAGCAACTGAGTGCCGTTAGTGTCATCTGTATGCTGATGACGGCTTCTTCAGAACTAATTTCACAAAACAGGCAGTTTTAAAACATTTTATATATCTAGGCTTGGATTAGTCAAGCCTTGTGATCAGTTANTTTTTCTCAGTGAGGGTGACAGAGCTCTGGAACGGGCTGCCTAGGGAGGTTGTGGAGTCTCCTTCTCTGGAGACACTTAAGACCTGCCTGGATCTGTTCCTGAGTGACTTGGTCTAGGTGATATTTATGGATCATAGCACAAACTATGGAAAGAAAATTGAAAAGGGGTTTTAGTATAAAAGCTGCATAGTTCTACTTCAGAACACATACAGATAGCACTGATTCATAGAAGTGTTTACCTGTTTTACTGTCACTATTCCAAATAACCAGTATGAAAGTCAAGTAGTCTTTTGGGGTAATCTGGTTTAGTTCTCTAATTGTATAGTTCTGCCTTCATTACATCATTGGAGGAGTAATTGATGTTCCTGAGTTTCCTTTCATGCTGGTTTCTACAAAAGCACTTGTATTCCACTGGCTAATTGAAAGAATTTAAACAGTTTTTCAATTCATTATCATGTATTTTCTTAGAGCATTGCCAAGCTCAATAATCAGAGGCTGCCTTCACTCCATCAGCCTCCTATACCTGGTATCACCCTGTACTTCCACAATTGCATGCCCTTGATCTTTTTATGATTAGCTGCTGGCACACAATGGGTCAGGAGAGTGTATATGAGTGGATGTACAGGCTGTGCTTTTGTGGGAGGTATGTTATTGAAACAAAGGCTATTCTTTGTGATGCATGCTGTCAAATTGCTGGGGCTCAAAACCAGAAATAGCCCAGGGGGTCCAAACTGCCTTGCAGGGAAAAGATGGTGGTTTTTACTGGCTTTGCATTTAGACCTGCCCATGAAGGTTTGGGTCTTTTGCTGCACTGTGGTAGTAACTGTGGCAGAAGCGGAGGTATGAGTGCAGCTACTCCAGTGCCAGGGTCATCACAACTGGAGAGCTTACTGGGAGGCTGGGAATTTGGGGTTCAAGAACTTCAACATGGGAAGGGTCTCCTGTGCTCTGGCTGAGTACTCCAAGTGCTTGGGAACACCAAAGGCAGGCAGGAGTCATGTTCAGATGAGAGTCCTGTTCAGTTATTTCTAATAGCACCTGAAGATGTTTTCTTTTAGGAGAAAGGTTCTAGCTTTGGTATCTGGAGTGAACAGATGCATCTGTCTTGTAGCTTTGTTTAGAGCAAGGAGACATCAGGTGCTGCTTCCTCCCTCATACCTGCCATGCTTAGCATTTTTTAACTGGTAGGCAGCCTCCCACTCAGAATGCAAAATTAGATCATTTTGTTTAACTGTTGTGGTATGGCTCTTATCTTCTTTGTGTGCTACGTAAGATGTTTAGTTATCAGCTTGGTACTTAGCCAAGTCCTGAAAGCTGCGTCTTGTCGTATTTGGAGTCACTACACCCATCTCTGCATGAAGTGCTTCCCACCGATGTGATTTGCTCTGTGTTGCCCATGTTCCTCATTAGGGTTGTTCTGGGAGTCCTGAGATAAGGTAGATCTTATGCTGAGGTATACAAGCTAGACACGAATGGCTGCTCAGGAGATGAGTTAGAGCATTTCAGGATGGTTTATGCATGTGACTGTGGGTTCATGAACTGATCAGCAATACTCTATATCACTGGTGGGATGACTTCATCATATCCTTTAGATGATGTTCTTGCTGGGATCATTGGTTGTTGTGGAAGAGAAATAAAAATGAGTCTGGGGGAAAGAAGTCAATTCATCTGCTCATTTTTTCCCCTGATTTTCGTAGAACCCATAAACATAGACCTTGCATAAGTAGATTGCATTTCACACCTAATGTGCATAATTATATCTTGCAAGCAGTTTATTAATGGATCTATAATCATAGAGTAGCTTGTATATACATAACACCCGTGTTTGATTATGCTGCGGCTGCCATAGATCAATGGATATGCAGAAATCTTGCTTATTAGTGTTTCACATGTGGGAACTCTAGAGAACAATAGAATGTTGGTGCCAGGCAGTTGTGCATCACATACTGGTACCTCGGGGAGACCAGAGGTGTTACAGACATGCAGAGAAGGGTTATAGAAGGAACAGTATGTGCAGGACTTGTCACTTGAAGAAAGCTCCCTTTGTCAAAAAATCCCACCTGTTAGCCTCTGGTTTTTCTGCCTGAATAATCCATGCACTGTAAACACATTAGATCTTATTTTGGCATGGAGGCTGTTGGGAGGAATGGCTCTGGAGGCAGAATGCCTACAAGCTTGGCCATTCAATCTTCAGGTGACTTGAAGCCTAAGTTCTTGTGACTCAACAGAGCAAGGATTTGCAGACTCCCAAAGAAAGTCTGCAAACATCTGAGCAGCCTGAGCCACACTGAAAAGGGTTTTGCAGAGAGATTGCCGAGACACCTTTAGGAAGCTGTTGTGTTTGGTTATGCACAAGGAAAAAGGTTCTACCTTGTTTTGGTGTATTGATGTGTGCTAAAAGAAAAAAAAAAAGTTTGAGCTGCAGACTTCCCATGAGTTTGTATCCCACCTCCAGCACGATAACCTCAGCTCTCGTATCCCCCAGCTACCACCTGCGAAGCTGCTTCTGATCTCTGTTGACTGTCTGGCCGGTGGCCAGGGTAAATAACTGTGGAAATTAAGCTCTAGCCTTTCTTGCAGCAAAGATGTTAATTTGTGTGTCTCTCCTCTGCCTTGTTAGGAACAAAAAGACAGTAAAACTCCTCATTTTTCAAGACCCAAGTTGCCTTGTTAAATGTTGGGGTTCTGTGGGGTAGAGAGAAGGAAGAGCTTGGTCCAATTTTATAAGCTTTTCTTGAGGAGAAGACAGGCCTAAATAATTGTTTTCTGTTACACTATAAAGGAACGGGTTCATTTCACTAAGGAGATATTCTTCAGAGCAGTTCTTCCTCTAGACAAAGCTCATAAAAAAAAAAAAAAAAAAGACTGGATAAATTCAGAACAACAGCATGATACTGTGCCACTGTTTTTCACCTTACCCCTTCCAGCTATCCTGTCTCTGCATCAAACCAAGTGAGGCAACAGGCAGAGTCTGATCTGCTACAGACTTTCCAGTAATATTGATTTTTTTAAACAGAAAGCTTTGCAGTGGAGAGATGAAAAGTCCAGGATGACACACGTTAAACAAGGAGCTGCGTGGAGGAAAGTGGTCAAATTTGATGTTGTTTCCAAAGTCTTGGAAAAATAGATGCCAAGGCCAAAAACTCAGACTTGCTAGGTGATTATGTCTCCCGGTTCTTATTTTAGGGCTTTACAACCACTCATCTTGTTTTTGACCTTGGTAATTTTATATTTTTTTTTTTTCAAATTGTTGTCTGGAGGAAGGCACAGTTGGTTGAAGGGGGCTAAGAGGTGGGAACTGGGCGAAGTAAGAGTGGGTAGTGAAAGATTATTGGAGGTGAAGAGAGCAGATTTCTACCTTATGAACTTGGCACTTCTCCTGCAGGTCTATGCTCTTGGTATTGATCTTGCTGTAAGATGAATAGTGATATGGATTATTTTTTTTTTTAAATGTCTTATTTCAGGACTTTAAATGTGCCTGACATTCACAAGAATTTTGCTTAAGCGTTGCTATTAATCTAAATGAATCAAGATAATATATAACATTTTAATGTTTTCAATCACAGTGTATTTTCTTTTTAGATCTGGTTATTATTGATGAGAACTTTTAAAACAGTTCTTTTAATGCATTGAATGTCTGAATCTACAGATGTACCTGCATTACAGTAATGTACCAAAAATAGGAAGATACAGTTTAAACACATATGGAGTTACTGCCTAAATCTGCACTCCACAAATGAATTAAACTTCTCGTAGAATATTTTCTACATTTAGAAAAAGAAAGTATACAGCTTTTTTCTTTTTTTTTTTTTTTAATGGAGTCTTCATACAATTAGTGAGGAGATACAGACACTACCCTTATTTTTTATTAATTTGCTTGTACTTGATTCAAATCATGCCTTCTGGCTAACCTCAGCTTTGCCCTCTTCCAATTTGCATGAGTGCCTGTAAAGTTAAGATTGTCATACTGGGAGATTAGAAAACCTCATTTCTTTATCAAAAGATCTAATATACTCTTAATATTTTTATGCTGGCAATAGGTATCATCATATCCAACTATTTTTTGGTGTGTGTAGCAAGCCTTGCTATGCTCCAGAGCTGCTAAAAAGCTGGGGGAGTGGTTGTAGGAAAGAAATAAGGTTATGTATTAAAAGATGGACTGGGGGACGGGTGATGTTTGTCAGCCGCCCTCCTTGACTGAATCAGCACCTGTAAAATGCCTGCTTGTGAAGACGAAGAAGGGTGAATTCAGTCTCCAGCCTGGGTGATGTGTTTTTAGCACCCCAGTCAGTGAACTACTGGAGCGCTGGTGAGCCCAAGCTCTGGGTGCTTCTGCTCCAGGCTGACACCAGATTTCCCAGATGGGGCGACGCGAGTTTGAAGCAGTGGGTGCTTCTGCCCTCCGCGGGCACAGGCCCCTCGCCCGCGGTGCCAGGAGACACGGGTCCAGCCCTGGTTTGGATGGCGGTTTGGGGGATGTGTGTGTGCGTGTGTTGGGTCCGGTTCTGGGTTCACCCTTCGGGCTAGGTCAGGCCTCTAGACGGGTTCCAGGACGTGAGGGGAGCCGGTGCCTCGCTCCCTCACCACGCGGGGCCACCTCGCCCTTCTCCGTTCAGAGCAGGTGCAGAGGCGGCCGAGGAGGGACGGGCAAGACCCCGCTGTGAGGGGACAGCCGCCGGCGGGCAGGACTGAAGCTGCTCCCCTCGAAGCAGGAAGCCGGAAACCACCGAGACGGGCCGCGTTAGTGCGGCGGGGGGAAGCGCGGGGGAGAGACCCCCAGTCCCCTCGGCTCTGCGGGGTGAGTCAGAGGAGGCTGCGGGGATGCGGTGGGGGGCGGCACTGACTCACCCCCGCATACCGCTTCCCGCCTCGGAGGGGAGGGAGGGAAGCGAGCGGTCCCGCGGCGCATGCGCGGCGGAGTTGTGAATGGTGCGGCTGTTCGGCCGGAGTTTACGAGCCGGGGAGGAAGTCGGAGGGGAGGGAGGGAGGCGGGAGCGGGCGGCGGCGGCTGCTGCTGCTGCTGCTCCTCTGCGCGGCGAGGGGAGGAGGGAGGGAGAGGGAGGAGGGCGCCGGCGGCGGGGGCTAACAAAGGGCGAGGCGAGCGCTGGGGCTGGGGCAGCGCGGGGCGGGCGGGAGGGGAGGGAGGGCAGCCGGCGGCGGCCCCACCACCATGCCGCGGGTTGTCCCCGACCAGCGGAGCAAGTTCGAGAATGAGGAGTTCTTCAGGAAGCTGAGCCGCGAGTGTGAGGTGAGGCGGCGGCGAGGCATCTTCACCCTCTCCCTCTCCCCGCTTCCCTCCGCGGGGAAAGTTTCGGCGGAGGGGCCGGGGGAAGCTCCGCGCCTCGCCTGGGCTCAACCGCGGCGGGGGAGCTAAGCCCGGCGGCACGGGGAGGCGCAGTCAGTGCACTCCGCTGCCCCCTTATCGCCGCGATTGGCCCCTCCTGATTGCGCGCCCTGTTCTCCCCAGATTAAATACACCGGCTTTAGGGACCGGCCCCACGAGGAGAGGCAGGCCCGCTTCCAGAACGCCTGTCGCGACGGCCGCTCCGAGATCGTAAGTGGCACCGGGCTCCCCTCGGGGCCCGCCGGGACCGACTCAGGGCCGAGGCGGCCGCCGGCGCCTGTCCGCCGCGGGCGGGGTGGTGTCCGGCGCCGGGCAGCGCTCCCGGGCCCCTCCGCTGTTTCACCCATTGGGTTTTTCGTTTGGTGTTCTGTTGTTTTTTTTTT
>VYZU01007713.1:38357-98117 GCA_013401355.1 Ceyx cyanopectus | reverse complement strand
GGGAGATAAAGAGAGAGAAGAGAGAGAGAAGAAAGAGAGAGAGGAGAGAGAGAGAGAGAGGAAAGAAAGAGAGAAGAGAGAGAAAGAGAGAGAAGAAAAAGAGAGAGAGAAGAAAAAGAGTGAAGAAACAGAGAAGAAACAGGGAAACAGAGAAGAAAAAGAAAGAGAGAAGAGAGATAAGAGGGAGAGAAGAGAGATAAGAGGGAGAGAAGAGAAAGAGAGAGAAAGAAAGAGAGAAAGAGAGAGAAGAAACAGAGAAGAAACAGAGAAACAGAGAGAAGAAAAAGAGAGGAGAGAGAGATAAGAAAGAGAGAGGAGAGAGAGAAAGAGAAGAAAGAGAGATAGAAGAAAGAGAGAGAAGAAAGAGAGAAGAAGGAGAGAGAGAAAGAGAGAAGAAAGAGAGCTGGAGGCCTGTGACTAGTGGAGTCCCCCAAGGGTCAGTACTGGGTCCAGTATTATTCAATATATTCATCAATGACCTGGACGAGGGGGCAGAGAGCACCCTCAGCAAGTTTGCTGCTGACACCAAACTGGGAGGAGTGGCTGACACAGCAGCAGGCTGTGCTGCCAGCCAGAGAGACCTGCACAGGCTGGAGAGCTGGGCAGGGAGAAATTTACAGGCTGGGGGCTGATCTGTTGGAGAGCAGCTCTGGAGAAAGAGCTCTGGGGGTCCTGGTGAACAGGGGGTGACCACAAGCCAACAATGCAGCCAAGAAGGCCAATGGATCCTGGGATGCATCAGGAGAAGTGTGGCCAGGAGGGCAAGAGAGGTTCTCCTCCACCTCTACTCTGCACTGGTGAGACCCCACCTTGAGTACTGTGTCCAGTGCTGGGCACCCCAGTTCAGAAAAGACAGATTTACTGGAGAGAGTCCAGCTCAGGGCACCAAGATGCTGAAGGGAGTGGAGATCTCCCTGCTGAGGAAAGGCTGAGAGAGCTGGGGCTCTTTAGCCTGGAGGAGACTGAGGGGGGAGCTCATCAATGTCTGTCAATATGTTCAGGGTGAATGTAGGGAGGATGGAGCCAGACTCTGCTCAGTGCCATCCAGTGACAGGACAAGAGGCAATGGGAGTCAGTTGGATCACAAGAGGTTGAGAGGAAACACAAGGAAAAACTTGTTCCCAGTGAGGGTGCCAGTGCCGGGACACACAGAGCCTCCAGGGTGCCCAGGACACACAGCCCATGGCACGGAAAGAGCCCTGGAGCCCCTCTGTGCAGCAGCACCCACAGCTCAGGGCATCCCCAGCAGGGGTGAGCTGCTCCTCTCCTGCTCCACCTCAGGCCCTGTGGAGCCCACAGCTCTGAAGTGACCCAGTTTGGGTCCAGTGAGCTGAGCTTTACTGGAGCTGGGCTTTACCAGGCAAAGAACCAAGACATGAGGCACAACCCCTCCAGTCCCTGTGGCTGCAGCATGGCTGGTGCCACCCATAACCAGCAGCAGCTTCTCCCATGGGCTGAAGCTGACACCCAGACCCCCAGGGTGCAGCCCCAGCCCCTCTGCTCCACCCCTCTGTTGTCATTGGAGTCCTCTCAGGTTTCCTCCTGTGTCCAGGGTCAGTAAACACCTTGACAAACACACACTGGTGCAGCTTGATTCCACAGAAGCAGTTGAGTACTTGCTTGTTCAGATTCAAATAAACCCAACAAAGCCCCAGCAGCTCCAAGAAAGTGATTTATTTCCACTTGTCCTTACAAGATAAAGACTTTTTTTTGCTTTTCTTTTAAAAAAGTATCCTGTACTATTTAGAAAATGATTACACCTTTCTTGTCAAAGAAAATACCCCCAGTGATGACCTTCTGTCTACCTTTTACAGATAGGTGGGTTGCTTGGTTTCTTTTTTGAGTGTAATCCTCTGCATTTCTCAGCAGAAAACATACAGGAGAGGATAAAGTTACCAGTAAGTGGATAAATGTTCCTGTATAATTAGATATACATTAACACAGAGGAACTCCTCCACCAGCTAGTGCTCCATTGGCTCCTCTGCCTTCTCTGCAGGTTCATCAGCAGGTGGAGCAGGCTTAAAGAGAGGGAAAAAAATATGTTAACAACAACAAATCAGCTTTATTGGGACTGGGCATGGGGAGTGTACCAATGCAGGATGGACTGGTGGTGGACTGGTGTCCACATGAGGTGTGAGTGGGACTGAGCTGGCAGGGAGGAGACTAAAGATGCATCTTGTGCCAATTATTTTGCAAAAAATCTGAAGCTCTGCCAGTGTGGAACTGGAGCAATTAGTGGTACCTGATGATAGGCGAGACTTTGAAAGCCCATCAGCAATTCCACATAAATTGATATATAAGGAGCTCAGTCTTTAGCCAAGATGATATGGATTTCAGGTGGTAATTTCAGATTTTAAAATCACTTTCCTCAAACTCTGCTGGAATAGCAGAGCACATTAAATGTCTTTAACATCATATTGCCATTAACACACATACCTTTCTCTGTGGTCTCTCCTCAAGACCTTCTAGAAATGGTGCTACATCTTCATCATCATAGATGGTGAACTCCATGTCTTTGCCAACGATCCCAATGGAAACGTTCTGGTAAGCAAAGTTTTGAAAGAGGTGAGAAGCATTTTTCTGCTAATTCCTCTTGTGAAATGGACAAAAGTTTCCCCCTCTGACGAGGGGACTCACTGTGCTGTTTGCACCTGCTTAGGGGAAGGAGAGGAAAATCTGAGTCTCCTTTGGTAGACTGCACCAGACCAGGAAAGGGAGGCAGATGAGCTCCCTACAAGAGCTATCATGTTCCAAAAATCTTGTCGGAAAAAACACTGTTTGAGGATTAAAATTATTTTTGTTTTCTTTTGTTGTTGAAAATATTTTCTTTTTCATCACATACATCAAATCCACTTATTTTCATCTTATTTTGCATTTTCATTATTTTATGATTTCTAAAAACAAGGTGTGCTAAGAATAAAAAAAAAAGAAACTAAACAAGGGAAAGGGCAGAACAACTACTGGATATCCTCAGAATTTTCTTGGTCAGCAGTTCCTCCATTCAATGTCAGAAGTTTCTGCAACTTTTTTGATGCTGGAGATAATCAACTGTTTGTGCATCACCTCCCAGGTGAGTTACTGTGCTTTATAGTGCCAAGTTGGGATTCTAGCTGCATGCTCTGTGTTTTTCACAGTGATCAGAGCTGCAAAGAGAATGAAGCAGCCAGGGAGACAATGTCTGTCTTAGCAAAAGTTGTATTTTTGTTAAGAAGATTAAATCTGAGCAAATTCAGTGTATAAAATGCAGATGACACCAGTGCTCAGCTTCTAAATTTCCACGCCAGCCAAACCTTACATGGATTTTCCCCATGGTGCTTTCTAGTAACAATGGCAGGAAAATTTGTTGTTAAAACCCTAAACCCAGTATTTACCTTGGTGGTGAGATCCTGTTCAGCAGGAAGGGTCTCCCTGAGGGCACGCAGCCCGTGTTTAACCAGCTCATTTAGATTACCTTCAAATGGAAGCAGAAAGACATTTACTAAACACACAGGATCACCTCCAGACACTCATTTCCCCCTCTTCTGACAACAAAAAAACACCTTGCTAGCCTGACTTGCAGAATTCCTCTCTGAAAAATCCTTCAGCAGCCTCCTCATCACTGTTTCACATCAAAATGAATTCATCATCATATATGCACCACCTAAACACTTGCCCTGACAGAATAGCCCTTTTCTGACACAGAAAGAATTCTTCTTTCCCTGGGTGAAGCAGAGCAGAGGCAGGGCTGCTTTACTCACAGTCAGTGAACTCAGACATGTGCCTCTCCAGGTAAGTTCTTGCTGACTGGGAACGAGCCCCAATGGACATTGCTTTGCAGTCAAAGTAGTTTGCAGAGGGACAAGTCTGGAAGATGTGAGGACCCATATCCTACAAAAAAGGGACAAAAAATATCCACAAAACTTTAAAATAAATGTATACATTCATACCAAGCACTGGAATATACTGTGTTTTCTACAGAAGTGTTGCTTCATGGTACATGGCACAGCTCATATGTATGCATATGTATTTTACACTGCTTATATCACTGGTGTTGTGCAATTCCTTCAAAGCTATTGTATGAAAAAGAAAAAAAACAACAAAACAATGGAACCAAACAAATTAGCTACACTTTGTTCACTAAGCTGCAGTTTTTATGTGGGTAAATAGCTAGAATAACCCAATATGAATAACCAAAAATGTTTCTTCCTCTGTTCTGTAACCTGGACTGTGCTTTTCTTTGCTTCCTACTTCATGGTTTGCATGTATTTTACAGACATTCTGTCTCAGCAGCACAGAAGTGAAATCCTGCTGTGGACTCAAGCATGCCATGCAAGATTTCAAGCAACATGAGTTTCCTTCAACCTTCTTCACACCAAAAACCTTCAGGGCAGAGCTCCTGCGTGTGCTGCATCAAGCAAACTGTTGTTTTCTGGACTAAACAATTAAGAGGGAGTCTACCTCTTCCTTCTGATGTATGAAGTGGGATTACCAGGTGTTGTCAGCAGTGAGCAGTGCAGTTACTTACATCATAGCCTGCAATCAGCAGCCCTACACCATAGGGTCTCCTCCCGTAGCGCTGCGTTGGTATCTGGGTTTCTGAAGCAAGCTAAGGAAACCACCTCAAAACAACACTTTGGAACAGCTCAAATACTGCTCAGCACCCCAAAACCTTCACCCAAGCCAAGCAGAGTTGCATCAAAATTGCTGCATCATCTTGGAATCTCAATCTTTTTTTGCAGCAGTGAAGACTGTGTTCAAATCTGATCTCGGGGTTTATCTGGAATATCTATTTCTCACCCCCAGGAAATTCAGCTCATCCAAAATATCTCAGCAGGGTACTCAACCAAGCAACTCCAACAGCTGCACAGACTCATTTCTTATCCCTTGCATTTTTCTAGGCACCTGGTAACAGAACACAAGGCTTCTGCTGTGTGCTGTGCAGAGATAGAAGTTGCCACAGGAAAAATAAAGTGTGGGGAAGCAGATCCAGAAAACAACCCTACTGCACAGGGCAGCCTTCTCTTCCCTAACTCCAGAGGTGTGGGACAGAGCAGCAGCAAACCAGTGCTGAAGCACCTCACTGCTTCAGGGCATGTTATGGGGTATTCTGAGAGCACACAAGCACAATGAATAAAGAAAATTAACTTTGAACAAAGAAAATTAACTTTGAGTGAACTTTTTCAGTTGAATAGGATTTTTAAGCTGTTGATAGATTAAATTAATGTTATGGATGAGTGAAGAGCTTGTAAAAGAAAGGATACTGCTTCCAATGAGTGACACCAGGCGAGAGACTGGAAGGGGTCTGTCAAACACAAATCTAGAATCCAGACACTCCTGACGCATGAAATTGCTGGGAAGAGAAAGACAAAAAGAAAAGAACCAAGTCAAACCAATGCACAGATCCAAGTCCCACTGAGCTGGTTTCAATACTTGTCTGTTGAGTGTATTTTTGCTTTAAGGTTAAGTGTATATTCTGCTAAGAAAAAGGGTCAGGAGGCATTCAATCATTTCACGACCTATAACTGTCATTTGGAAAGTTGGCCAGATGGTTGCTAGTGCTACAGGAATTCAGCCACACAAAGGCAAAGAAGGTGGAAGTTCATGCAGGAAAAAAGCCACAGTGAAAGTTGCTTTGAAAAGCAACTCAATTTAATTCCCAAAATTCTTCCTGTGCCTTCTTTGTCCTTCCTATGAAACCGAGGAACACTCCTCCTTGTGTGCATTGCCCTGCCCTGACCCAGGCAGCAGTCTGTGCTTTGAGTAGTTTTCTGCAATGTGTGCACCCAGAGGCAGCTGCCAGAGGGAAATCAGTGATGCACTGACTGCCTGGAAACACTGAGGAAACCAGGAACAAACCCACCACATGAGAATTCCACCAACTAGTGAAAAACCTGGGAGAAATTCACACCAGAGGTCTTTGCCATGGCACAAGAGAGCAGTAAGTGCAGAGAGTCCTCAGCTGGCCAGACAGATCTCATCTGCAACAGCCCAGAGGTGAACTCAGAACCCCATCCCTCAGCAGGCAGGATGCTCACCACAGGAGCCTTGCATCAGCAGTGAGCCCAGCAATGGAGATGCCAATGTGGTTGTCAACGTAGAGGATCTTCTTCTGATGAGCTGCCAGCTCAGACTGTGCTCTCTGGGCATGAAAGGAGAAAGGCAGGTGGCAGACTGCACAGTTTGCCAAGCACTCTGGAGAAATCTGCTAACCTCTGCAGCAGGAGCTCAACGTGATCACAAAACAATGAGAAAAACAAACAACAACTTGCAACAGAAGAAAAAACACATTCTGTGTGAGCAGGAAACTGCTGGAGAAAAGAACGGGCACACACTCAAGCTTTGGGGGAAGAAATAAACAGCTTTACTACTTAATAACTAATGGGGAAAGAAAGAGGAATATCTTTCAAAGGGAAAAAATATTCTTTCACATTTATTTCCCCATCTTGAGAGAAAACACTGCCACTCTACACTGGCACTCCAGCAAGAGGCTGCTGGGACTGCATCTGCTCCACACACAAAACTCATCTGCCAAACCACTTTTTCTCTGCCCTGAGAAGAGGGTTTGGGGTTTACCTTGAGAGCCACCAGCACAGCATGTGTTTTTGACTTGAGCCCCACAGTAGCTGAGCCTTGCTTCACAGCTTCCATGGCATACTCTATCTGGTGGATCCGGCCCTGCAGAGGAGAAGCCAAGGGAAGCATCCTCAACTGAATCCTCTGTCACAAACTTCAGTGCTTCTTGATTTGCAGATCTCTGATTTCCCCCACACACACAACCAGGAGTCACAGTTTAAAGCCACAACCAACAGATTTCCTCAGTGATCCTCTGCAAACACCTCACTCTTAGCCCCTGACAGCCTCACTGCTGTGTGTGAAGCAGGAGAGCTGTGCAGAAAAGGTGAATAATCCTCACATCCCTAGATTCACATGATTTTTCCCTCTGTCTTTAGGGAAAGCAGTATCTGAGATACTGGGATTCAGAGCCAGAACTTCCAGCTGAAGTTGGAGGCTTCACTTTTCATCGAGTTCCCTGAAAAAAGGGCTCTTGTGCAATTGTTGTGTCTCACCATCCATCCCCCACTAACTTCTGAACAAGTTATTGGTCAACTGCAGCAGGGTCTGAAAGAGGAGCAGAGGTCTCAAGGCACCCACAAGTGCTGCAAAGGCAGCCAAGAAGCTTTGCAAGAAAACATAACCACGTCCTTTTAGGGGCAGAGCAGGGCACAGGAGCTGCTCTCTGCCCTCTGCCTGGGCCAGCAGGCAGCACCTCCTGGCTGCTGTGCAGGGGCTGGAGCTGCTGCCCAGGGCCAGGGTTACATGGCACAGGGCACATCCCAGGTGGCACAGCTGTGCCAGGGCAGTGTGTGGGGATAATCCCCAATACCCTCAGTGAGGCTGCTGGGGTTTGGTTTGATGGAAGAAGATGGAAACAGCTCAAAGCCACCCACAGCTACCACAGTACTGAAAGGATACTTACCAAAATCTTTCCTTACCAAATCTTTCCTTGGAGGTCTCTAAACCCACCAGAGAATCACAGAATGCTTTGGTTGGGAGGCACCTTTATGGAACATCTGACCTAACCCCCAGCATCTCTTTGGTACCTCCCAGGTACATTCAGAAAGCAACTGCCTTAAGCACTTGGGTCCCCCCTCAAGCATCATTCAGGGTCATACAGGGTTAGGGATGTCTTAGTGGCTTTCTGGAAGCTCCAGCCCCCAGGACATGGGGGCAGCAGGCTGCAGAGAGCTCTGGCCACCCGGCTGCAGTCTCTGCCTCGGTGATACCACTGCTGCAAGAGTGCAAGAAAACCAAACAGAACCCCCCCCTAGTTCACAAAGGTGTTACCTGGGGGCTCCAAACGGTGACGTCGTTGTCATACTGGTTGCGAAACTGGAACCGAGAGGATAAAAACCCCTTAGCACGGGCGTGAGAGGCAGAAGAGCAGCCCCCGCAGCCCCCGCGCCGCTTTCTTTAGGGGCCTGCAGACGGAGCAGCGATTCCCAGGCCCCAATCGGGGGCCGTTCCCGGTCACAGGGCTGGTGGGTGCCCGGGGAAGGGGGTGCCCGGAGAAGGGCCTCCCGCCGGGGTGACGAGGCCGCTCCGCCGGCTCAGGGGCACCGAGCACCGTCGCCCACCCCTCTCCGCGGCCTCACGCCGGGCAGGGCCGCAGGGGTCTCGCCCCGCTCCGTGCCCGGGCTCCGCCAAGGGCAGCGCGGCCGCCGCCTTCCCCGGACAGACCCCCGGGCCCGGCAGCGAGGCCCAGGCCCGGCCCCGGCGAGCCCGGCCCCGCGTGGCCCGGGAACTGCTTACTCACGGCCACGCTCCCTCCTTCTCACCCCGCTCCCCTACCCAGCCCCAGCTCGCTCGGCAGCGCGGGCAGGAGTGGCGGGGCCGCCCCGTCCCGCACGGTCCCCCCCCGGCCGCCCCTCACCATCCTCCTTCCCCTCACGGCGGCGCGGGCTCCGGGCAGCAAGGGAGGCACCGCTCGGGCAGCGATCGCTCTGGGCTAGAGGCGGCCGAGCGGCGCTAATCGCTCCCCGAGTCATCGATCGAGCGGAGGCTTGGGGCTCCGCCTCTCGCAGCGCAGGCGCGGGAGCGGGTGCGGGAACAGGAATGGGTGCGGGATCGGGTGGAGGAGTCCGCACCGAGCTGCTCGGGAAGGCGGCAGCGCGTCTGACCCCGCCGGGCCCGGGATCAACCGCGCGGCGCCTGCCCGAGTCCCGGAGAAAAGGCCCTTTGGGGAGAGCGGCCCCTGCGCAGCGCCGCGGGAACCCGAGAGCCCCGCACCTCAGCCTCTTCACCCGCAGCGCCTCGGGAGCGCCTCGCAGCGGGGACACGGGGATGGGAGCTGCCGGGATGGGTGCTGCCGGGATGGGGGCTGCGGGGACGGGTGCTGCGGGGATGGGTGATACCGAGATGGGAGCTGCCGGGATGGGTGCTGCGGGGATGAGTGATACCGGGATGGGTGCTGCGGGGATGGGAGCTGCCGGGAGGGTTTTTTGCTGCTAGCCCCAGGAGGCTGCGGGGGCCGCTGCTGGTCTGACCCCGCTGGAAGGTTTCCCGGCTGTACCCCAGAGCTGCTGGTGCCGCTGCTTCCCCGCGGGGGGATCTCAGCGTCCCAGCTAAAAAACCTCAGGAGCTGTAGCAGAACAGGGTGAAAAATCCCAACCCAAGCAAACGAAGGCAGTCTGGCAGCAGCAGAATGGCAGCTACTGCTCATTAGCTGCTGCAGGATGGAAATCCTCTTACATTTCTGGTTTGGAAAAGAAGGGCTCAGGAAGTTTTGGGTATTACCTAAAGCTAAATGAGGAGCACTATTATGTATTATATAATAAAATATTCTTAATTACAGCTCAGATGTGATTAAATGTCTAAATGGCTCTTTCTGCTCTCAGACTGCAAGAGCTTGCCACAATCAATTGCTCACTGGAGCTCTTTTGGGCAATTTATTTACATAGCTGTGCCTGAAAAGTGAGTTACAGGACACTGAGAAGTCTGCAGGGTGACCTGATGGAGCATCAAGACAAAAGAGAATCAGTCAGTGCTGTGTTCATACATTTTATTTGGTTTCAATGAGTATCTGGCTGGTGAAGTCCCAGCCATTCAAGTCAGACTCAAGTCACCTCTGGGTTGTGGCAGGACAGATGACATCTCTCAGCACTGAAGGATTTTCCTCCCTGGAGAGGGCTATGGTGTTGTCTAGGAAAAAAAACAAACAACAATTAAATGATTTTGATTAAATTTCAACTTTCTTCTTCACAAAAATCCCTTTGATCTGAAATAACTTCCTTTCTTCAGCCTTGTTTGCTGTGCACTGACAGAAACTCTGAGCAGCTTTCAAGGTTCACTGCCCTTGCAGTAAATATTCCCATGGCCCCTGCTGTAATGCTGTGCTGGAATAACCCCCCAGCAAGGAGGGGCTCCCACCTGAGCAGCAGAACCAGAGGCAGATATTCCCTCTCCTCCAGCAGCAGTGTGGATAGAATGCAAGGCTACACCCAGCCTCTGCTGGCAGAAATCACACCTGGAGTGAAGATAAGGCAGAATTTATAAAGAATTTTCTCCACACAGAAAATTGGGGAAAGCTGTATAAATGAAGGACTTTGGGAACCTAAGTTGTTAAATAAAATCTTAAGTATTCTTCCCCGAGTCATCTTTTTCCCTTGCAGAAAGTGATGTGAGTTTTGGACAGCTTCAAAGGAGACAAAAATCCCCACAGCAAAAGGCAACAGAGTTGATGGAGAGCAGATAAACCAGAGCTGAGTGAGAGATGCTTCAACTGCCATTTGTCAGACACCTCCAAGGAGAGACATGGGACACAACTTGATCCTGAGTTTGCTACTGCTGTATATGATCCATTATTAAATATCTGCAAAAGCTATCCCAATTATCTATACCACAGGTTTTCATTTTATTGTGCTAAAAGCTATAGGAAAGTGCATCCACTTTGGTACCAGTCCAAAATGCTTGTATAGTTCTTTAGGAGGTTTGAATTAGTGGAAAAAGAGGATTAAAAATATACAGATTCAATCATTGAGAAAAAAGTGCATGACAAGCAGCAATCAACATATTACATCAAAAGTCTACAGGACTGCAAAGTAAAACTAAACCAATATTTCAATAATCTAACACCTGTCAGGAGAAAATAGTGTTTTCTCACTTTTACTTTCACAGGGGGGTTGGACTGGATGATCTTCCAGGTCCCTTGCAAGCCCTGTCAGTCTGGGATCAATGTAATTATTATTATCAATGTAATAATTATTCTATAATCATCATCATAATAAATATACTGATAATAACTAATATATAAGGTAAAAAGATTCATTAATTGTAATCATTCCTGTATGACTTTGGTCATATTTGATGACATTTTCATCAACTGGGTTAAAACTGAGGGCAAAAATTTGATGGCTGCTATAAACATTATGTACTTGTCTTTGGAATCATTTCAAGGCAATCTCAGAAGTGCTCACAAAGGAAAAAAAAAAACCCTATAGTTTTGTATTGAGTACTGTAAATAGGAAAAAAATCATTTGTCTATAAATGATGCTGGATTCCTTTCCTATTCCTTTGCAAGTTATTATTTAAAGAAAACAAAACCATATTTGGAGATAAGTCCAGATGGATATTACTGCCAGTTCTTTCTTGGACCTGTGGTTTATTTCTTTGTCCTGAGTGAGGGTTTCCCTAGAATGTAGATTATTTGTGCAAGAAAAAGTGGATTTTGAGCTGGAAATTGCTTTCTAGCCTAGAAGTTCTGATTTAAAGATGGTATTGTTTGGGTTATCAAAAGGTAACTGAAAAACTATTATCAGCATCTATGGGAGTGCTATGAAATCCATTTATTCCAATCTTTTTATTCCAATATAAAAGAATGATAGTTATTTTAAGTTTCTGAGAATAAAAGAGGTATTCAGTGTGCACAGAGTTGCATAAACTCTTTGAAATAGATGAAATGCTTCTGTTGATTCTTATTGTTGGAATGATTTCTGACCTGAATCAAACATTCAGCAATGTGTATAGAACATTTAGAGACAGATGTTTATGAATGATGGCAAAGTTCTCCAACAAATCAGGTATTTTAGTGCTGAAATTTGTCACTATTTCTACCTCTGAAAGACTGAAGTATAATTGTGAGCACAGAGTGATACAGGAATCAACCCTTTGCAATCCATGAGAGCACTAATGGATTAATTAATAATTAATTAATTAATAATTAATGCTAATTCCTTAGCACAGACATTACAGTCACATGAAATGAGTGGCCAGACAAGGAATGACCATCTTAGTTATTTATATTCCATCAATATTTTACAATGACTGCTGCCATGTAGATCACACAATCAAATGTCCATGTGTGTTTGCCAAATGTTCTGCTTGAAAAATGGAAATATATTCACATGCAGAAATCCATTTGCCAGGGGCTATTAAACTAAGTACTTAAAAAAATAAAAGAAAAAATAGAAGAAAAAAGAGAGAAGATCTTAGGAATGATTATTTGTGGCTTGACATTCTGTGACACTTCTCTTTACAGGCATTTTCAGCTTTTATGGGAGTGCTAAAGTTATTGTAATAGCCCATTAGTATTTAGGCAAGGCTTCTGGTGCTTTGCAAACAGTGCTTCAGCCCCTTTTGAGCAGGGACCCCATTTTGGATTAGGAAAGGCTACAAAAGCAAGTTAATAAGAAAGAAAAATAGATGTGACAGAGCTCTTGGCAGCCCAGTGCCCATTGTCTGCAATCCTCTGCCAGCTCACAGCCCAGACAGTGCATCACCCAGGCTGAAGGGATGCACAGATTCCATCCACATTCTAAATCCAGAATATCTGGCATCCCTTGGCTTCTGAGAGGTCCATGTGTCAGGAAAATCTTTTCCAGGTTGGAAATTGAATATGTGGAACCTGTGAACGTGTAGTCATCACTGTAAAAATATATAATACAAAAAAAAAAAGAAATATATACATTTATTTATATATATAAAATATATACTTAAATCAAATTAAGTATATAAAATATCGTGCTTATTCTATGTCTGCTTTTATTGAAACTCATAGGTAGGTGTCTGTCTTTCCAAATTTCATATCAAACTACTTTCCAAGACTGGTGGAAGTTATGAAGGACCTGTGATGACCCTTGCCAAGCACTGCAAAGCTTGTGACCATTTCTGAGTGCTCAAAAAGTGTTCAGGAATACAAGAAAAAACTATGATGTTCAGATCAAGGAAAAGAAAATGGCTTCTGTGTATCACATGGCAAATTAAGTCTACTTGGTCCAATAAATTTGCCTTTTATTTGTGTCCTATTAAATAAGGGATTTCTCTGAAATGAAAAAAAATGTCCCTAGTCACTAAAAGAAAATTAAAAAGGGACTTTGCTACTGAACAGAGAAGTTGAATTGAAAAGTGGAAATGATGTCAGCTCTGTCTGATGTTCACCAGGTGCTCTCAGAATGACCATCATTACCCTTCTTTCAAAGCTGCTCTGAAGATGAGAAACCATGCTCAGTGGACATGAATGCAGCTGTGCCCTTGAAGAGCTGATTCCAGAGGAGCTGGGAAGACACTGGAGCAAGCAGGATAGCATTTCCTACTGATGACCATGGCCAGAACAGGCCTTGGCTACCACATCCATGCAGAAAACTCTGCAGAATGTTGTCATGGGCTTCCTGCCTGGGGATGGATGCTGGGAATGACCTCGTGTTGTCCAGCTCATNAAGGAAAAAAAAAAACCCTATAGTTTTGTATTGAGTACTGTAAATAGGAAAAAAATCATTTGTCTATAAATGATGCTGGATTCCTTTCCTATTCCTTTGCAAGTTATTATTTAAAGAAAACAAAAACATATTTGGAGATAAGTCCAGATGGATATTACTGCCAGTTCTTTCTTGGACCTGTGGTTTATTTCTTTGTCCTGAGTGAGGGTTTCCCTAGAATGTAGATTATTTGTGCAAGAAAAAGTGGATTTTGAGCTGGAAATTGCTTTCTAGCCTAGAAGTTCTGATTTAAAGATGGTATTGTTTGGGTTATCAAAAGGTAACTGAAAAACTATTATCAGCATCTATGGGAGTGCTATGAAATCCATTTATTCCAATCTTTTTATTCCAATATAAAAGAATGATAGTTATTTTAAGTTTCTGAGAATAAAAGAGGTATTCAGTGTGCACAGAGTTGCATAAACTCTTTGAAATAGATGAAATGCTTCTGTTGATTCTTATTGTTGGAATGATTTCTGACCTGAATCAAACATTCAGCAATGTGTATAGAACATTTAGAGACAGATGTTTATGAATGATGGCAAAGTTCTCCAACAAATCAGGTATTTTAGTGCTGAAATTTGTCACTATTTCTACCTCTGAAAGACTGAAGTATAATTGTGAGCACAGAGTGATACAGGAATCAACCCTTTGCAATCCATGAGAGCACTAATGGATTAATTAATAATTAATTAATTAATAATTAATGCTAATTCCTTAGCACAGACATTACAGTCACATGAAATGAGTGGCCAGACAAGGAATGACCATCTTAGTTATTTATATTCCATCAATATTTTACAATGACTGCTGCCATGTAGATCACACAATCAAATGTCCATGTGTGTTTGCCAAATGTTCTGCTTGAAAAATGGAAATATATTCACATGCAGAAATCCATTTGCCAGGGGCTATTAAACTAAGTACTTAAAAAAATAAAAGAAAAAATAGAAGAAAAAAGAGAGAAGATCTTAGGAATGATTATTTGTGGCTTGACATTCTGTGACACTTCTCTTTACAGGCATTTTCAGCTTTTATGGGAGTGCTAAAGTTATTGTAATAGCCCATTAGTATTTAGGCAAGGCTTCTGGTGCTTTGCAAACAGTGCTTCAGCCCCTTTTGAGCAGGGACCCCATTTTGGATTAGGAAAGGCTACAAAAGCAAGTTAATAAGAAAGAAAAATAGATGTGACAGAGCTCTTGGCAGCCCAGTGCCCATTGTCTGCAATCCTCTGCCAGCTCACAGCCCAGACAGTGCATCACCCAGGCTGAAGGGATGCACAGATTCCATCCACATTCTAAATCCAGAATATCTGGCATCCCTTGGCTTCTGAGAGGTCCATGTGTCAGGAAAATCTTTTCCAGGTTGGAAATTGAATATGTGGAACCTGTGAACGTGTAGTCATCACTGTAAAAATATATAATACAAAAAAAAAAAGAAATATATACATTTATTTATATATATAAAATATATACTTAAATCAAATTAAGTATATAAAATATCGTGCTTATTCTATGTCTGCTTTTATTGAAACTCATAGGTAGGTGTCTGTCTTTCCAAATTTCATATCAAACTACTTTCCAAGACTGGTGGAAGTTATGAAGGACCTGTGATGACCCTTGCCAAGCACTGCAAAGCTTGTGACCATTTCTGAGTGCTCAAAAAGTGTTCAGGAATACAAGAAAAAACTATGATGTTCAGATCAAGGAAAAGAAAATGGCTTCTGTGTATCACATGGCAAATTAAGTCTACTTGGTCCAATAAATTTGCCTTTTATTTGTGTCCTATTAAATAAGGGATTTCTCTGAAATGAAAAAAAATGTCCCTAGTCACTAAAAGAAAATTAAAAAGGGACTTTGCTACTGAACAGAGAAGTTGAATTGAAAAGTGGAAATGATGTCAGCTCTGTCTGATGTTCACCAGGTGCTCTCAGAATGACCATCATTACCCTTCTTTCAAAGCTGCTCTGAAGATGAGAAACCATGCTCAGTGGACATGAATGCAGCTGTGCCCTTGAAGAGCTGATTCCAGAGGAGCTGGGAAGACACTGGAGCAAGCAGGATAGCATTTCCTACTGATGACCATGGCCAGAACAGGCCTTGGCTACCACATCCATGCAGAAAACTCTGCAGAATGTTGTCATGGGCTTCCTGCCTGGGGATGGATGCTGGGAATGACCTCGTGTTGTCCAGCTCATTGAGGAGCCCAGGCAACCTGACACTTGCCATCCCATCCTCCTGGGGAGGACAGCACACCTCCTTCCAGCTCCAGGACAACTTCCAGCCAAGAAAGCAACCATCTGCTACCAAGAGCTAGAAGGATGAGTAGCTACAAGTAGGTGCTAATAATAATGGTGCTCAGACTCAAAAAGTCTACACTTGGGAAAAGGGTGAAACTTCACTAAATAACCAGTAAAGCTCCTTTGGAAGTGATGCTGAAGAATCTGATCCCTGGAAACACAGCAACAAGGAAGAGGGGAAAGCACAGCCTGCTGTCCCTCTGTGTCAAGGGAGGCTTGCAGGACTGTTCTAGATGACACATGACCCTCAATAACTGGAGTGTCAAGCTTTTGGCAAAAATCTTTGGGCAGTAATCTGATAAAGGTCACCAGATGGTCAAAGAGCTTGTGGGTACAGTCTGAGAAGCACAACGAGGTAGTTCCAAATGTGGAATTGAAGTGAAGCTAAAGAGTCCAGTCAGGAGTTGTTAAAAAAAGAGCCTTGGAATGTACTTACAAAGCACTGAGGGGGGATGAAGATCTCCACCACAGGGAAAAAAAGAAAGCTTTTTAAGAAACTTAGCTCTTAGAGAGTCCCATCACCTGCCTGCATGGGAAAAAAAAAAAGGGGGGGAAGGAGAAAAACAAGATATAGAATTTCTGTTTGGAAGAAACAGCTTTTGACTCTTGGAACATAGTTTGTCTACAAAATTGACATTTGAATTAGTGAACTATATTCAGTGATGAAGTCATTAACAATACATGGAAAGTACCTGATTCTATTGGTCAGGGTTCCTGTTGACTGCCTGCAAGTCATTGTGATACTTCAAACTAACTTTCTGAGTTACTGGGAAAGCAGAGCCTAACTTCACTAATCTAAAACATCATGCCCACTTACAGAAAGAATTTATAGATGTTTTGGAAAACAAAAGTACTTGTGTATACTGCTCTAGCAACTGGAATCTTGTTACCTTGCAGAGAGTAAAATGAATTATTAGATATTCATTTCATTGATGTCCCAAGTCAATATGTTTTCATACAGCTATAAAACCAAAGGTTTTTAGCTAGACCTTTCAGAAGCATGATCCTTTTTATAGATTATTATTACCTGAAGCCTCAGTATAAAAATGAACACACTAAAGCAGCATTTTTGCCTCTTCTCCCTAAGGCTCTTTTATTTTGCTGGGTGGTGTGCAGAATCAAACCTCTCAGCTCCAAACCTGGAAATTCCTTTGTTATTTTCATTTACATGCCATGAGAATTCCTTAATTATTTTCATTCACAAGCCAGAGTAATGTATTTTATGCCAGTGCAATCCTTTTCTATTCAGAAATCTGTTAATTCCATCTAATTTGCTACAGACCAGTTTGTGTAGGAGAGCTAGCTGGGAAGGGAACTAAACAGGATACATCCCAGGATTTCCATTAACACCATAACTGCTCCATGGACATACTTTAACAACTCCTGAACTATGAAGTGTACAAATTGAGCCTGGAAAATGGTTGTATTTTATTTCCCCTAATCTCTCAGAAAGCAGTGGAAGTTTAACTAAACATTTCCTTAAAACCAGAGAGCTGTTTTCCTTCCACCCCTTTCAAAACTGCATCAAAACTGCATCAATCACAGGAAGGGGACGTGTGAATAAATAATAGCAAAATTAAATTTATATGGATAGATTCCTTACTTGCAGCATGAAAGAAAGCAAACATGCCAAGTACATAATATTTTAACAAATGGGGCTATTCAAGTAAATCCACAGTAAGCAATGAAGGCCAAAAGCAAAGCCCAGAAAATCTTGGTTAAATCCAACTTTTAACAGTACTACTATTTGACATCTGATGTTCACTTTTTCATGCAGAAGTGCCTCAGAATTAACAGCAGTTTGAATACATGATGTAAGCAGCTTCTGTGGTATTTGCTAACCCCCTGGTGCACAGTTTTCTGGTAGTTTTTATGTATCAGGTCATGAGAGGAGTGTGCCATGCTCTAAACCCCACAGGGTGCCTGCACCTAGGAAAATGCCACAGTGCAATAAGCATCACTATAATAAACTAAAAACCAAAGTGACCAGGAATCAGAAGCTTTCAAATTATTATCAGGCACAACACTGGTACTAAGCAGTAATGATTATGAATTTGAGAGGCTTTGTAATTAGCAGCAGTCACAGAGAAACAGATTACAAAGCAGCAAGTAAGTAAACAGCAATAAAGGGCAATCCAGGTACATGTTCACTTCATTTGCTAATTGTGCTGTTTGTTCACTGTGCTTTTTTCTCCATTGGCATAATACTCACCTTAGTAAAGATTTTTTTGATATAACAACACAAGTAATCAAGTAAACACAGCACTGCAGTTGGTTGTAGTCAATGCTAGTGAATCCTGGATCAGTGCAGTGGATGCTGCCATCTCTGTTCCTCTTGAAATACATCATTTAAATGCCAAGTAAATTAAAATCTTTGTCACTTGGATTAATTGTAAAATAATTGTGAAAAGATACATGTGATTCATGCAACTTGCAACTGATGGAGCATTTTTTCCACATGGATTAGATTCCACCAAGGTTGAGCTAGGCAGATTTTCAGGTGTCAAGATTTTTTTGGATGCTTCCATAAGCTCTTGCATAATTTAAACAATCATTATGGAATGATATAAATGGCATTACATGCTAAAAAAGAACTCAGTGAATGATGTAAACTTCACTGATGCAGTGTTTTGTTACATTAAGCATCAGTCATTGTTACCCAGTTATTACTAATGGAGTGTAAGTGCAAATACACCATCAACTCCTGGGTTTCACTGATCAGCTTTATTACTCACCAGATACAACCTATTGCTGGGTCCAGTTCACTCTCTTTCAAGGTCCTTTCCTCTCAGCCTGTTAATTTAAACATAAAACCACTTTTGTTATTGTGGTTCCTGCACTACAAGAAAGATGCAAGGGGTGCACGTGGCTTGTTTCTCCATCCTGGCTTTCTTCTCCAGGGTGCTGGACACATTTGAGCTAGAAATCAGCAGGTAAAATCAATCAACTGAAGTGAACACACTTGCATTAGCTAGATTCAGAGTGTGAAATTTCCACAGCACAGCCTCAGTTTTGCTTAGGTAGTCAGTTCAGTTATTAACCACAGGGGAGAGAGGCTTTTTGTGATCAATTAGTCTTTGCTGCCTGTGTAAACTCCAGAGATCAGCAGTGTTTTCTGAAAGATCCCCCTTACAAAGAATATCACCTGACAAAAATCAGCATCTTGGAAATATTTAAATACATTTTCACCTCCAACTCTTCTGCGTCCTCCTGCCTAAAATGAACAAGGGCTGGTTTCGAGCACTTAAAATAACCCAGCTCAAGCCACTTATCTGTTACTCGATCTTGTGAAGCTGCCCCTGCTTTGTTTGCCTTTGACAGCCAAATACAATCCCCCACTGTTTGTAAATAACCACAGACAGCAGCAGCTACAAAACTACCTGGAGACTTGAGCTGGTGTGCAGCTTCTGCTGGGCAAATTCGGGCTGGGAGTTGTCTGAAGCTCACAGCAGGCAGTGAGAGAGGGTGGAGATGCCAAAGGCAGGCTGACAAATACCTGCAGTTGTTGCAATAATTACCTGCACTGTTGTCTGTCAATGCCTCTGGTGTTACAGCAGGAAGAAAAGGAACTTTGAACTCCATAAGTAGACTGAAATAAGAAAAATGACTGAGAAATTTAGTTTGAAGTTAGAATGTTTCCACTCCATGTCACAGGAAGCTCAGCTTATGTATGATGAGCAACTTGGTCTTAACAATGAATAACAATAAAACCAACCTAGGAAGTGCTGGTGCCATACTTAGGTATTAGAGGACAGACATAAAATACATGAATTTATCATTTTAAAACCAGACAATTTCTGTCTCCTACCACACTTTGTTCCTGTCTGCTCTTTCACTCAGATGAATTCCTTCTGTGGTTAGAATTACAAAATACTTCCACAGTAAAGAGATAATTAGTTGAAGAGCAGAATTATGGTACTTTTAAAATCTCATGTTGAATCTCCAGAAGAAATAGTTACTTAAATAGTTATTTAAATAGAATTTAAATGAATGGTAATTAACAAGGACCTGTCCAAATGATTTAGGGCCAATGAGTGGCTGAAATAGGTGGAAATGACAGAAGCTGACAATGCACCCAAGAAATGACCCAACTGGGACTGATTTTGATCTTTTTCAGGGTATATTTATGCATCTGATGCTCATCTGTTAACAGTCAGAGTTCTCTGCAGAACCAGCTCCCTGCTTAGTTTTCATCCTTAGGACTATTAATGAGCAGTCCACAAGATGCCTCTATTGCAATTCAAGCCAGGAATTGCAATTAGCAAGTCAAGGGCTGAATTGCCATTGAAATATTAGTCTGTGTTCTCAGGTTTAATGTTATTGCACTGAAGGTGCAGGTTTGTAACAAAACACCAGTCAGCATAAAGCAAATTTTTTCTGCATATGAAGAAAGCAACCCATTATCTGTTTTATGTTTGCTGATTCCATAGGATGACAAACTGCACACAAATAACCAGCTTGGAAAAAGTGAAATTTGCCCAAAATTTGGCAAATTCCTGCATTTTTATTGTAAAAAAAATACATAAACTATCCCATTATTCTCCAAATAAGCTCATGTAAAAACACAAATCAGTGCCAGATATAATGACACAGTTCTCTAGTATCTTAAAGCCAGATTTTTACAGCATTTTGTTGATCTTAATATCCATTATTTTTATCTTTATTAGCAAATAAGCATCCAGATTCATGATTCCTTGGTGAAGAAACTCAGTCAAAGACATCCTCATTTCTTAATTTATAGAGTAATTTGTGAATGACTTCCATACTTTTTAATGTATACATTATCTGGTTAATAAAAATGTTTTTAAAAGTTGTGTAATTCTATTAAAACTTTCCCTAAAGCTAATATGAAGTGTTAGACTATTGATGTTAATTGAAGGAGGATGCTAATTATGTGGTCTAACTATTGATACAACATCAGCATTGACAGATACCACTCTTAAAACATTAAACCTCACTGTCTGGTGACAATTTCACTGGATTTTTTTTTTTTCACTGAGGTCACAGCCTGCTTTGAAAGACCAGCCCATGAGACAGGGATAAACATGAGCTCATCCAAGCAGCTCCAGCTGCAGCACATAGCTGCACAGTTGAGCAAACAGAGCAGCCTCAGTGTTGGCCACGACACACACTTGGAAAGATAACACACAACGCTGGTGTTGCTCCAAACATTCAAGTTTGATTACAGCTTTTGATTTCCCTAAGGGAACCACACTCATGGGTTTTCTGGAGGTGTAATGTTTCCTTTGCTTCTTGGGTTTGCTGTTTTTGTGACTGGTTATGGTTGTAATCATGCCACTGCTTTGGTTTTTCAAGCATCTGGTGGGAAACAGGTAACAGATTTGAGGTACACAGTTTCTGCCTGCATCATCTTAACAGACTTTAGCTTAAAATACATATTAATTTCTCAAACTGCAATATTTAAAACTAGTGAAAACCATGGTATTCAGACATCAACTTCCTCGTGGATATGAATGAAAGAAAAGCAGTGAATGCAATAACTCAGAGCTCTTACACAAGACATTACCTCTGTTCCTACCTCTTTGCTTTACATGCAGCAGCCAGGTAATGGAATATTGTTCCCTGAACAAGGCATCCATTTAGTCATTCTTCAGTCAGACACAAGAATTTCGATGCAAATGATCCCAGATTATAATTAGAAAGCCAAGCTATTTGAGCCACGTAGCTGGTTTACATTTCTTTTGTTTCCTATTTCAAAGGAGACTTTTTTTAAAGAACTTGATTACAGCTGAGTTCATTATTAAAAATAGAACAGAAGCATTTTGGCCCAGCTCAAGTTCAGTCTTTGAGAAAGCTGTCAACTCTATCAGAGATGATTTTGCCTCAGAAATACACAAAAAAAGGAGACAGAAAAGGAGAAAAGCACTGATGTGTCTCCTAATTCTCTTAAATCCTACCCTGTGACATTTCCAAGATAGGTGTCATATTGTTAATCTCTTTCCCCATGTGTAAAGGGCAAGGATGACAGTCAGGGCACCATTCCATACAGGAATAATTAGAGCTAATTATTGCTTTGATGAATACAGTATGGAAGGCTTGAGGGGAAACTTTAAAGAGAATTTGATTAACCTTTTTGTGCTGATACAGGAGAAAGAACAAAAGGGTTTCCTAAAGCAAAAAGCTGGGCAAGTGCATCCAAAGTTACTAAATTGGATGCAGAAGTTGTCCATATGGTGAGAAACTGACTGGAATCACAGGATTAAATTTGGAATGAATAATCAGATGTTTGTATTTGAAGAACAGGAGACAAAAAAAAAGGTACTTTGAGGTGAAAACCACAGCAATTTTGAGCAGAGCTGATCCCTGTGCAACCCAAGATTACAGAACACACAATAGCCAGGGCATTGACAACAAAATAAAAAAATAAAATTAAAAATTGGGCAGTGCAAACAGAAGGAAATGATTAAAACTTTGAAATATTCAAGTGGATGTGGTAAGATTTAGACATGTTTAGGTCAAAGGAGAGAAACAGGCCAAAGAAGATGCCAAGATTTCAGCCCTGAGTGAAGAGAATCATGGTTACATTCTCTTTTCTTTCTACTTATTCTGGCTGGGAACAGAGAACAGTTTTATTAAAACAATAACTCAGCATACTGATGTATTATAGCCAAATTTTCATTGAGAAACTTACCAATTAGCAACTGCAGACATTTGTTTGCATGTCAAGGCCACTGCACCAAGTTATTTCTTTAGTCTAAAAAGCATCCTCACAGAAACAGAAAAACTCCTTCTATCCTGGCCTGTAAAGCTGTCTGATGGATGGAGATGTTCACAGGCAGACCCTGGGATCTATATGGTTAATGCTAAGAAAACAATGGTCAGTGTTTGGTCATTTTTCAACACAACCACATTCAACAATACTCAGCTGATTGTGCTTTCACTTCCCTAACAAACACAAAACAAAGGAATGACAGGATAAATTTTAAATTAAAAAGGCAAGAGATGGATAATGACATGAAACCACTCGTGTCTGGAATGCTGGGTGTAGCTCCTGGTCTCCTCATCTCCAAAAGCATCCATACAGTAGTGCTCAATAAATAAATAAGTAAATAAATAAATGAGATGAATAATAACTTGTAAAAACAAATAGACTATAACTCTGAGGAAGAATACCAAATCACAAGTTGAGAAGGTGACTAGAATGCAACTGTTAATGTTTTCTACCAAAATGAGAATACAAACTGAGATAGGAAACTTAAAAAAAACCAACCCAAGAAACAAAAAATTTTTTTGTAGCATAAAAATCTACCTTGAACTGTTCAAAAGAAGACCCTGCTTCTGACTCAGATGATGGCTGCATCCAAAGTATTAAGGGGTCAAATAGATCACCTTTAAGGTCCCTTCCATTCCACGATTGTCTGGGATGTTCTGTCTTTATATTCTTCCTTTGGCACTTTCTGGTGTCCACTGTGACAAACACACACAGTCAAATATGATGGTTTAATGAAGATTACACTCTTTCTGGAATACATTTCATTCTAGCTGCACTCAAAAGACCTGGGAAATAAAGAATATTTGCAATTGCAAGGCTCAAGCTTTGAAAAACATTCACATATATGCTTGACTGTGGTCTCATTAATATCATTAAGACCCAAACAAAAGTAAATATAAGAATACAGACCCCTAAGGAACTTGAAATACTTTTTAACAGGGATTTGTCCCATCACATCGGTACTTCGAATACCAAGGCGGGTCAGGATTTCTCTTACTTTTCCAAATCCCATTAGCTGCCCATCTTCTCTCACAGCAGCACCAACGCTCCCAGAGATCACCTGGAGCCATCCCGGGGGGACTGGGAGGCAAATAAGGGGCTGTAATTTAGTTACCGCAGGCTTCAAAAGAACAAAAAACAAGGTGCAAAAAGGCGCTCTGAGCCGTACTTACTTCTCAGGCGTTCAGAAAAAGCCAAATACACCACACGCGAGGGACGCTCCTGACGGGGAAAAGGCTCCGGTGCTCTTCGCGCTCCCTCCAGCCCGCGCCGACGACTTTCCCGGGCCACCGCCGGCCCCGAGGACCAGGTACGAAGAAGGTGACCCCGTCTCCTCCTTCAGCGGCGGCCCGGCGGGATCCCGCTCCGCTCCGTTCCCCCTCTACCCCGCCGCATACACGGAGGGCGCGGCTCCCTGGGTCCCGCCCGTCACCTCCGGCCGGGCGGCCGCCGGACGCGGGGCGGCGGCGGGAAAGGGGCGGTGGCGGGAAAGGGGAGGCGGGAAAGGGGGCGGTGGCTCGAGCCGGGCGGGGAGCGCGAGCGCGCCTAAGCCGCCCCACCCCCTCACCCACCCCTCGCTTCCCTTCCCCGCCCCTGTTCCTCGTGCGGCCGTTAGCGCGTGGCAGTTAGCGCGCGGCCGCTGCTGAGGCGCGTGCCGCCGCAGGGGCTTCCGCGGGCGCCGCGCGCAGCGGCTGAGGGAGGGAAGGCGGCGGCGGCTGAGGGAGGGCGGACGGACCGGCGGCCGCTCCCCGCCTCACTCCTCCTCCTCCTCGCTCCCACTCCTCCTCCTCCTCGCTCCCACTCCTCCTCCCCGCCTCGCTCCCACCCCCGCAGGGGCTTCGCCCGCGGCCGCCGCCGCCGGCGAGCGCTGGGAGGCGACAGCGAGTCCCCGTCCCTCCCCCCCCCCCCTCCTTCGCCTCGCCGCTGGATCCGCTCGGGGAACGCGAACGAGCGAGAGAGACTTTACCTTTTCTCTCTTTTTTTTTTTTTTTTTTTCCCCCGTCTTCACCCACCATGCTGCGGACGCCGCTGCCCGCGGAGGAGAAGCGGCGGCTCAGCCCGGCGCCCTTCTCCTGAGGAGATGAGGGAGGCGCGGCCGGGCCGGAGCTAGCGCGACCCGCGCCTCTGCCCCGTCCTCCCGCGTCCCCGACCACCATGGGGGAAGAGAGAGAAGCCGCCGCCGCGGCCGCCTCCCACCGCGGCCCCAGCAAAGCCCCGCAGCCCTGCCAGCAGCCGGACGGCGGCGGAGCGGTTCCCCCCCCGGCGCTCCCCGGCGGCGGCAGCCCGGAGAGCCTGCGGAACGGCTACGTGAAGAGCTGCGCGACCCCCCTGCGGCAGGACCCCCCGAGGAGCTTTCTTTCTCTGCTGCTGCTGCCTGCGGCCGCCGCCTGCTCCTCCCGGGCTTTGCTCAGCCTGGGCGCCCTGGCCGCCCTCGTCCTCTCGCTCCTGGCCTTTCACGGCCGGGGCAGCGCCGGGGGCCATCAGGACGGGAGCGGCTGGCGGAGCCCCCGGCCGCTGCACGCCTTGTTGTGCCTGTCCCGCTGCTTCAGCCCGCTCTTCAGCATCGCCTGTGCCTTCTTCTTACTCACCTGCTACCTGGCCGGCGGCAGGCGCTCGGAGCACGGCGGCGGCGCGACCCGCTGGTGGCTGCTGGCGCTGCCCGTGTGCTGCTACTCGGGGGACTTCGTGGCGCTGCAGTGGCTGCTGCCCGCCGAGGGGCACGGAGAGGAGCCCCAGCCCCCCGGCGAGCCACCGATGGTCCTGGGCAGGCTCCTGACGGTGCTGGGCTCGGTGGCAACGCTGACCGTGCTGCGGAGCTCCCTGGAGTTGCGTCGGAGCCTCGTCGTCTTGGTCTTCTCCAGCCTCGTGTGGCTGGTGTCGCTCGGCAGCCTTCCCTCGCTCCCCCCGGCCCTCAGACCGCTGCTGGCCGGCTCGGTCGGGGTGGCAGGCTGCCTCCTGGCACTCTGCGGCGGGGAGCGCGGCATCCTCTCGGCTCAGAGCCGAGGAGCGCACCAGCAGCATCATCACCACCCACGGCTCCCCAGCGTGGAGGAAAAAGTGCCTGTGATCAGACCCAGGAGGAGATCTAGCTGCGTATCCTTAGGAGAAACTTCGGCCAGCTACTACGGCAGCTGCAAAATGTTCAGAAGACCCTCGTTGCCTTGCATTTCCAGGGAGCAGGTAGGTTGCTTTGGAACTGAAGGGAAACTTTAGCGAGGAATGAGCGCCGCTCGCTTTTGCCGACTGCCGGGGATGTGTGTGCTGCTTGTGTGCTGTCCAACTCCTCTGGGAGGGATGGAGGAAGGTGTTAGTGCCTTAGCGAGGTTCCTAGCCTGGCTTTGCGGGAGCTGTGCGGTCCTTTGTGCACCGTAATAACGCAGTTGCCGTAGGACAGAAGGCTCGCTCGATTTTCACCGGGTCTTCATATTTAGAAGTAGTTTTCTCGATTAAGACAAAGCCCCAAACCAGACATCCTCAGCTGTCGGCTGTCTCATTATTTTGTTTCTTTTCCCTCCTCCACTGGTGCAGACTACGAGAGAAAGAAACCACCGCTTTCTCAGCTGCTTTCCGTCCACAGAATGCCTGCCGAGCGCTAAAAGAAAGACCAGGTTTTGAGGGCTTTTCTTTCTCGGCTGCTGGCGCTGTCCTGGCAGATCGCTCTTTGTTCCTCCCGGCCCCTCTCACCCTCTCGCTGCTCCTCGAACGCTAGCTTTGGGTTGATGTCATTGAGGAGACTTCTGACTGTTCGCTAGAGTCTGGAGGAATGCCCGAAAAGCTCCGTTTTCTTGAATGGAACTTTGTTGGTTTTTACCTCCCGGGAAACTTTTCGGCGAGGCTTGGTTTTTTTGGAGCGAACCCCCCCCGGGTGCGTGGGGTTGGTTTGTATTCGGCAGCTCGCCGGGACTGGCCCCAGGCTGTGGCGAGGGATGCTCAGCCCGGCAGAGGAGGGAAGAGGAAGGGAGGGAGGGTGGTCGATAAACCTGCACTTTCTGGGAAGTGGCTGTTCCTGCAGAATCCCTCCTGCGCTGCTGTGGGGGCTGAAACTCAGGGACACGAAAGGAAACATTCTCCTTTTGCTCTGACATGCGTTCCGTAATGAACTCCTTGTGCTCGGCCGTGAGTAGGTCTGAGGAAATAGGAGGTGAATGTGAAATGGTGCCGGGTTTGAGCGTTTCTTTCCCTGCCTTTGCACAACAGAGCCCTAGAGCGGCAGCTGGGTTTGCGTAGGTGAAAGCGTGAGAATGCGGGAACAGGCTTCAGAAAAACCTCCTGTAAATTTCAGACTGTCCAACGCATGCGGGCAAATAAACAACGTCCTGCGAGCACTTAGGATGTGGAGGAAATACTGTATAATAATTGACTTTGTTTGTTCCATTCGGCTCCCCTTCTGTCCCGTTTGTCTGCAGTACAGAAAGCTCAGAAAATGTGGTTTCGTTGACCTTTCCAGATGATAGAAGATTATTTGTTCTTCTGCAAGTTACTAAATGCTTCCTTTGATACTCGGCTCGCTTCCTAAAGGCATGTGCATATTTCAAGTTAAGGCATTTATTATTCTTTAAGTAACATCATAAATGTCAACCATAACTAAATACATAGAATTTATTGACGGTACTTAAATCATACGTGTTCGTAATAAAATGCAACTGTTTGGTAGACTTCCAGAATTTGATATCTTGGTTACCGCTGGAAGTGGAGACAACAAAGAGATTTGAAGTTCTTTGTTTTCCTATTATGCTTTACACTAAATACCTGTGATGTCTTAAGCACGGTTGAAATGTCGTGCATCGATGTTCTGTGCAGTGCTTTTAAAAGGATAACACAGGTTAAATCCTCTGATCCAGACAGCTGATAAAACATCATTGTTTGGGCAGAGGAGACGGAGGGGAGAAGTAAGCCCTTAATGTTTGACTTTATCTGAATAAACACTACAAGGTTTTTCTGAAGCTTCCTTGAAGCTAAAGGAATGTGTCCACTTAATGCTTTTCAGACAGCATTTCTGATCTGAGTTTTCTTTAAGGACTGATGGCTTGTTTTGCAGATCTTTATAAAATATTGCAATGCTTGTTTTCCAATATTACTATTTTAAGAGTGAGTTTAATGAGCGTTGTTGGGAAGATCAGTGGAGTAGCAGGAAAGTGGGGCAGGTCCCCCACGACAGGGATACTTGGATAAATTAGTTGCTATATTCATCCTTCTAGATGTATTTGCCATGATGGTTACGAACCTCTTCAATCAGGGGCACATCAGAACGAACAAGGGGGATTTACTCTTAGAATAGCAGGTTGGAAGGGACCTGGAGGGGCATTTGGGCCAACCTTTCCTGGGAAAAGCACAGTCCAGATAAGCTGGCCCAGCTCCTTGTCTTAAAAGTGCCCAGTGTTAGGGAATCTTCCCTGGGGAGATCATTCCAATGGCTGATCATTCTCACTGTGAAAAACTTCCCTCTTGTATAGATTGCAGTTACTCTTTGAGGAAAATAGGGAATGAAGTATTAACCTTAAGTTTGTAGTTACTTGTTAATTAGAAATTACTCTCCGTTCAAATGCATGAGGGAATAATTATATTATTATAATTATAATTATAATTAATTATATTGATTTGCATTTTTTTTTCATTAATAAGCTGAAGCAAACAATTCTAAGGGGTCAGTGTCCATGGAGAGAGGGTGTGGGGAGCAGGTGTGTGCACACTGAAACTGAGTGGAATATCACTGTTTTCTGGGGTGGAAGTGGAAGGAGAATCTAGGAGCACAAACTATGCTTCCTAATTTTAACAATCCCCATGACAAATATTTAGAATATTTCCTTCTGTACTTGAACAGGTATGGCAACTATAATGCTGGAAGGCTGATCAAACTGGATTACCTTTATTCTTACCTTTTATATGACAATTAATGCTCCCTTTAGCCACCAGAGCCTCCAACTTCATGCTGTGTGGGGCTTTTCTGCTGTACATGTGGTCAGCAGTGTAGGTTGAGGTGGGAGGAAGGAGTCTTGAATAGTATCTTTACATTTTTGTATGAGTATACTTAAATGCTGTTGTCAAAATATATAAATACACATAGAAGGAAGCAATATTACTAAAATTAAAGTAAAAAAATATTCAAATGCAATGACTCTTCTGAACTTTACTATATTAACACATCTGTTGACAGAGATGTCTATTATTTTAGCATTAAATTTTTTTTTTATTCTTCATCTTGGACTTAGAGGGGAATTGCTTATTAGGCTAATGACTGCAGTATTGATTGGTATTACAAATGTAGTGTAGATGATGTTTTGATTGGATGTATTAATTGGATGCTGATCTGTTGGCTGTACCTACTGCTCTCAGAAGGTTTCTCTTGGCCTGTTGCACGTGTAGCACTGTAGGGAGCTAAATCAGAACTTCAGAAACCTGTGAGTTTAAAATTTTAAATTTATGAAAGGAAATTGTGGAGGAACAAAAGGTTTGCAGGAGTGTCTGGGCTGGTATGGGACAGAGTGCACACTGGGTGGTAAACTGTGCACTCTGAAGTTCAGTCTGCAAGGGAAGGGGTTATGAGGAGTCAGATGCATTTCCCTGAAAGCAACTCCTCTTTTGTCACAGCCTCTGTGTGCTGGTGTGTATGTCTGACAGTACCTTCCCCACAGCTCAACTGACAGTGCTGTGGCCTCACAAGTTTCAAAGATCCCACATTTCATCAAGCTGAATGAGCAGTGTGAGTGGGAAGAGACCCTGTGGAAGATGCCTCAACACAGGGCAGGTTTGCAGAGCCAGCTGCACTTTAAATCCACACCAGAGTGTCTGATGTGAGTACCAGAACTGGGGGGTGGGGATTCTGTCCAAGCCCTAGACCTGATTTGGCATTGATTGGAAAGTTGCACCTGCTTTGGTTTTCAAACTTCATGCAGCTTTCAATGCATCATTCAAGAAAATCCCTGAACAAAGCCAGCTGTAACTGTCAGGTCTGGAGCTCAGAAGCCAGTTGCTGAAGATGGAAAAGAGTAAATCTTGTGCTTTAGTGCAAAGATAAGGAGTACAGACAGGGAAGCTGAGATGCAGCCTGTTCTGTCTGATGCAAAACCTTGTGGAAGAAAACAGAGGAGAAACTTCTGCCCAACAAATGAGAAGGGAGGGCAGACCACAGGAGACCATAAACATAGAATATTTTGCTGGAATTTCACCCATTTTTACACAATAACATACTGTGAAAGAATAATTTAAGATGACAGTAAGGGGGAGCAAAAGGAAATGCTGAATTTCAACATGACTTTTAAAAACAATGCAAGATGAAATGGCATAAGAGAATACATTTTAATTAAAAAAAATAATGGAAATTTTCTGCAACTTAATAGCAGGAGTGAATAAGGCAAAGAGAGGGCAGGGCAAATTGCATAATACATGAGTTAACATTCGTGAAGCATAAAAATTAGCAATGACACTAAGGATCCAGTGAAAGTAAGAGAAGACTAGAGCTTCCAAATGGCCAGGAACCACAGATACTAATAAATTCTAGTTCACAGGGTGACAAATAAACAGCTGTGTGTGGGAAGGGAAGTGTGACAGAAGCAGATCAGAGATATCTGCCCTGAAGGAAGACCAGTTAAGCCTTACTGGTGAGTCTGACAAAATGAAGTGTTCTAGGAACTGGAGCTGACATCATAAAGAATGAGTGCTGAAATGAAATGGTTTCCGGAGAATGTGATATCTGCACATGGATCATGCAGCTTTGGGAGAGGGTGTCATTCAGCCACAGGCAGCTGGTGGCCAGAAATAAGTTCCGGTGTGTTGGGCCATCCCTACTCTTTCATAGCTTTTATGAAATGAAATGCTATGAGCCTCTCTTTTAACATTAATTATTGGTCATGTTTTCTTTTTGGTGATATTAAACCCTTTTAATAGGAGATAAAAAAGCAGTCAGACTAGGCTCACTGTCTGCATCTTGAGCATGATCTTTGTTCCTCTGTGACCTAAAATTAAAAGTATTCATATTTAGGGCCTTTTTACTTTTCTTAGGATCAGTTTACTATTACAGATTCAATTTTAACATATTTTCTGGGTCTTTAAAATGTCTTTTTTACATTTCTGCCGAGCATTGTTATGTGATAACTGTTTGCCACCAAAGGAATATAATTTTCTTCCTTCTCTCTAGAAGATTCTCTTAAAGGAATGATCATTTTTGAGTATTCTAAGTTACTAATGTAGGATAAGAAGTACAAATTTTTGAAGAACAGGTATCAGTGGGTTTTTGTCCAGAAACATGCAAATGTTTGTCAACATTGGATGACTGATAAGGAGATCCCCAAGGATTAGTGTTTATCTGCTGTGTGGGAGATGCCTGGTGGCTCTGCATTGTGAATGCCTTGTGCAGTGGATGGCCTCTTAGCTGGGCTTGAACTGCAGGAACAAACTGACTTTTTGTGAGCTTTCTGTGAGGCAGGGCTTGATCTCTCTATTTATAGGACATCATTAGCAGTTAATAAAATTCACTGTCACACATGTAGTTTAATGCTGTTAGCTTTAAAATGAAAGGAATGTTTCTGAGAGAAGTCTTAAGTGATTATTGTCTTGATTAACATCCACACCAGCCTTTTATTTCCTTTGGTTTGCCACAGAGCGTAACAAGTAAAGGCACTCACAGGCTCTTTGATACTTGCTTTTGATATTATGTAGTTTCTTAAACATCCTCAGCCCTTCATTCTCCTCATTACATGGTATGAAGTTGAATTTCAGTGATGTGAACTGCATTTTTGTGGATGGAAGCAGTCACGGTCTCACGTGTGGGTAGGAGGGAAGGAAATCTGTGTGGAAACCTGAAGGTGTGATAAGCAGACTGGAAAAGTTTTGACCCTGCTGTGCCTGTGAAATGCCATCTGCTCTGGCACTGCCTGCAGGAGTAAAGGCACACTCAGAGTTTTCTCTTGGCTGGATGGGACTGGGAGAAGCAGGCTTGGTTTGGCTAGAGGAAGGATGAGTGCTGAGCAGGGTTTTGCTGCTGCTGTTGAGGCTGGCCATAGAAAGCTCCCTGGAACACTGCTGTACACTGTGTGTAGTGCTCATGGGCTGGGGTAAAGCAGCAACCCAAGTGGTGACAGGGCCTTGATTCTTCATTCTGTGTTAGCATGGGATGGAGCAGTCAGTGATCAGCACACCCAGCTGGTACTGTGCCCCCTGTGTGTGCCCTCTTTCTGCCCTCGTGTCAACTAACTGCACCTTCAGGGTGGCACAGCATCCTCTGGGAGCTCCCTGGGGCATGCTTACAAAGCCACCTTCAAATGAAACCTCAAGGAGAGAATTTCGGTTGATTACCCATCCAGATTTCTTTTTTAATAGTTGAAAGCTGAGGAATGTTGCTGAGGAGCTTTCATGATTAAAGAAATGTAGCTTGTCTATCTGGTTACCATAACAGCTCTGTGCTCTTATGACAAAGCACAGTTGAAAGTATTTTGATTAACTACAGAAAAATGAGTAATACTTGTATAGCAAAGCACTGATTAGAGTCTGCATCAGAGTTTCTTGATAGTTTTTATTCACCATAGCAGAACGTTTCTATGCTGTGGTAATATTGAAAATCCATTTTTCCCTATTATTTGGAGTTCCTGATTGAAAAGTTTTAAGACAGAAGAGTTTGAAATAGCTTGTGTGTTAGTGATCAGTCTTTTTTTTTTTTGTCATTGCTTTTAAGTAATTTATTTTTTATAAGTGGCAGCCTCTTCATTAGATGACACAGAATTTTTAAAGAAGCATGAAAATGATAGGTTAGCAAGTAATTTTTTGTGATGTCAAGATGAAAATAAGAAAACTGAGCAGATGAGCAGAGGCAGATGCTGGCTACTGCTTTTCCAGGTGATCTGTGTTTCCAGAGCCCCTGAAACACTGACTATCATATCTGACTTCTACAGAGTGTTCTGAAGAAGAAAATATTGCTTCAGACTGTGTGAAGGATAACAATTTATTTTTTAAGAATAAAAATCAAAACTAAAGACCCTGAGCTTCAGTCCTGTAATCTGAAGTAAAACTACATAAGTATGAAATTTGCATAACCTGTTAGTAACATCTTTAAGGATGACATTTCAGATCAAATTGCTTTAGAAACTGATGTTTTATCTGTAAATATTAAGTCAGTATCTCTTTCAGAAAAGTATCTTATATCAGAAAAGATTCACACTTTGTTTCATAGAATAAAGTTACGCTGGTTTAGGATTTACTGCAGAAGTCAAAGCAGCTTTAGTAATGGACCTGTGAAGGTGTATATGTAATTTTTACATATAGATGTCTTATTATTTTATTTTATAGGTGTCTTATGTAATTTTTTCTGGTATGAGACTAGTTGCTGTTAAAATCTCATTGCTAAAGACTTGCAAGTCTCCTCTGCTTGCCTTAACACTTCCTCTAGTAGGCAGCTCCCTAGAGTCAGCAGAGCACTTAAGCTATCAAGTGGAACAGAACATGTGTTTTACAGTATTTAAGGGTCGAGATTATGGTCCTTACTTGTTTAAAAATTCACAGGGTTTAATGTCATTTACAGCTTTAACCCTCTAGTAGCAAATGTTGGCAATCTCATGAATACATTCTGAAAGCTGTGCCCCTTTCTCCTGCCCTGTGATGGTCAGGATTGGTGTCACTTCAGAGGGCACTTCTTTATTTTGCATTATTTGGGCCTTGAAAGGATGAGAAATACAATTTCCCAGGATATTTAAGATCAGTAGTAAATTGCTTCCCAGCTTGTCTTGTCTCACTCAAAATTTCTTCCTCTTTCCCTGTCGTTATCTATTCTGAATTTTACAATAATTTTTAACACCTCTGCCTTCCGGTGTGCTCTTTCTCAATCATACAAGACGAGGAACATAATTTGCTCCAAAATTACCAGTATATTTCAGCAAAGACATAAAGTTCTGACTGAAAACATTTTTAGAAACTTAGCAAGTCTATTATTGGTTTTTAAAAGTGTCGAATAATTAGTAAAGTATAATTTATAAAATAGAAATAAATATTTATTTGCATTTCAGCATTATTTTTTGTAGACTCTCTTACATCAGTTTGTAAGCTCTTAATGTGCAGGGTTTTGTAGTTCTAAGCCTACTGTTTACCACCCAAGGAGATGTGTGTCTTTGGTGGTATCACAGCTCAAACAACCCCCTGCCTTTTGTTTGCTGGCTTCAGGGGACAGATGTTTTCTAGGTTGTTTTTTTTCTGGTTTGTTTCCTTTGAGAAGACCAAGCCTTTAGCCATCTTGTTTGTGTTTTTACCTCTTTCCTAGGTAAGCCTAGGCAAGCTGGCTGATGGGAACAGAATGAACCCTGCCTCAGAAAATAAACACTGAGCATCTCACCCATTTCTTCCTCATGCAAAAGGCAGGGAAGGAATGAGAGCATTTGTGTTTGTCAATGTACCTGCCTGCAATGTTTGCAAGCTGTAAGAAAGCTTTGCTTGAGCTGTATAATGCTGACATTTCTATTTGAATTTGAGTTGTTTCATTCTGAGCACGGCTTGGGTTGTAACAGGGTCAGTAGGAACAGAGGAGTATTTTCTGTCTTGTCTTAAACTGTATTTTCCTCAAGGGTAAGCAAATTTAGTGGACTTTTAGGGAACTTTTTTTGTTTGTTGGGTTATTTGTTTTTTAAGGAAATTTGGAACTTGATTTCCAGTTTCTGAGTAATATTTTGGCTCAGCCTATCTGTTAGATTCTCAGCTGTGTCCCAGGTCTGTCTTCCTATGAGCTCTACATCACTTTTTGAGATGTTCTGCAGCAGTAGCCCTGCAGATCTCAGGAAGAAGAGTAACCCAGAGTCAAAAAGAACAGTGAGCCCCTTGCATCTGTCTTGTCATGAGCATCATTTGGGAGGTCATCTAGTGTGGTGGACAGAGCTGCATTTTCCCTCTGGTGTCTCAGAGTATAGCAGAAGACAGAGCTGAAGAAAACCTGTGCACAATGATATCTGTAGATTGTTAGAAGTCAGATTACAATTCAGAGAATTACAAAAGTACCAAATAGTGTGAATTTGGAGGCTCTTCTAGAGGCTCTTGGAGAAGCCAGCCTTCTTGTACAGGTCAGTTACATAACTGAAGTGCTTGGCTGGTACCTATATTCATATTTACAAGTATTCCCTTGCTTTTTTCCTGAGCTGGCTTTCCATTCAATTGAAGAAAAATGTCAGGAAAACATTTCTTTTTCCACGTTTCTTCTTTTTTTTCTGCCTTCCTACCCATTCTGTATCAGGAGGAGGAGGAATGCAGGTAGATGTGAAGAAGTGAAGGAAGGATGCAGAGGAGAACTGTACCAGCAGAGTGGCAAAGCTGCTGAGGTTAGCATCTCAGCCGTGCTTTGCTCTAAGTGCAGATGCTTCCAAGTGGCTGGAGACTGACTCAGCCAGAGCCTTGATCACACTGTGTAAATATGGCAGCCCTTTTTTTAGGGCTTCTTTTCTGCCCTAGTTGCCAGTGCACACCTGCATACCGTTCTTCAGAGTGTTATTTCCAGCCTCTCATTTGTCTGTACTCCTGGGACTTTTGGTCTAAAACTTCCTATTCTGTTTTTTGGAACATGGCTAAGCTTTGGTACTAGATCTGAACAAGAAGCTTCCTGAGAAACTGGGGAATCAATCCACAATGTGTTTGAAAGAATGAGACTTGCAGTTACTGAACAATCAGGGCTGGTTTTGATCTGGTTTTAGAGAACTTGTGACCTGTACTGAGCAGGTTGGCTCTGCAGGGACCTGGAGAAGCCCCGAGGGTCTCCTGCTGGGGCAGCTTGATGTTCAGTGCCAGCTGTCTGGTCAGGAAGCTGCTGGGGAGCCTGAGCACTCGGGGGATTTCCCGTTCAAAACACACTGGGTGCATCAGCCAGCCAAGGTGGGAGACTTCTTTCTTCCCAACACATTCATGTGCTTTTTGCCTTGCTGAAGCATTGAATTTTTAACCAAAAAAAAAACCCCAACATTATTTTTGTCTTGCCTTGTTGCTTTCTCTGTGCCCCACAGCTGTTTGCTAGTACGGAACACCAGCCATGGCTTACACCGGATAAGCACCAATGTAGCATATAAAAAACCTACTGAAAATGGTTCTTTCGTGTTTATTCCTGTCCTGAAATGACCAAAATCCAATTCACTTTTACAAATAAACTCTAAACCGTTACCTTTTTGGCAATAGATTGTCAGAAAGGCCAGCATGTGCATTTCTAAGGTTTAATTTTTTGTTGGGTTGTGTGTGTGTGGTGGTTTTGTTTTTCATGTGCTGTAAGAATCTGCTGTTTCCCTGCCAGGAAGGCAGCTCGCTGCTCAGTTCCACGCTCTACGGTTTTTTACATCAAAATATTGTTGTTTTTCTTGGTGTATGCATTAGCTGGTTTGGGGTACAATTGTGGAACGTGCTTTCTACTTCTCTGTGAATACACCTACCCCTGAAGTGAGTTTATCGATTTTCTTGGTGTTTGTACCCAATAAAAACAGGGTAATTCTGGAATTCTAAAGTAAAACTCAGAATTTGGTGTTTTATGTGAAATCTGCAAGTGACTTTTTTTCAAACTTAATTTGTGTCGGAAGCCTTCGATAGTGCAAAAACGCAAATTCTAAGTTCGGTACTTTTTAATTTTACATGAAAATTAGACTTTTCCTTCTCAATTAAGGAACCCGCAGAGTAGGCAGAGGTGTGAAAAGCGGAGAAGCCTGTGCGGACAGGCTGCGGGCAAGGAAGGGTTAAGGCGGGAATGGGCGGGCGTGCAGTGCGGGGTTGAGGCGGGACAGGGCTGAGGCAGGACAGGGTTAAGGCGGGAGAGCAGGATGCGGTGCCTGCACTGTCAGGCTGAGGCAGGACAGGGTTAAGGCGGGAGAGCAGGACGCAGCGCCTGCACTGTCAGGCCGCTGTGAGTGCAAACAGATGAGGAAATGCTGGAGCAGGCACTTCGGCAGCTCGGGCCGTTGCCCGGGAAACCGTTTGCGTCACACTGTCGGCAATTAGCTGACAGTTCTGTTCTTTTCGATAGCGTTGCGGGCTGCGCTCGGCGCTGCCCAGGGGCAGGCTGGCGGTGCGGCCGAGGCGCGGGGAGAGCCCCGCAGGGCCCGCTCAGCGCTTGTTCCAACTGCCCGGCCTGCGCTGCTCTCCGTGCCCGCGGTGCGCGTTCAGCTGCTGGCATCTGCGGGAAAAGCGGCTGCCCCAGTTACCAAAGTGAAGAGCTGGGGGAGTTTCACCAGTGTTTCCGTATCACCGCTTTCTCTAGCAAATGAACGGCTCGTGTGTGTGACACAAACATGTTACCCGAGGCTCAAACTCGAAAGGAGCTTTGTCTAAATATTTTTCCCTGTATTGATTGAAATCCAGTACCTTTCAGTAGTTACCCAGCCCCTAATAGAACCTGGTCGGTGTTGAAAGCAGGGTGTGTTTTAGCTCAGAAAATCAGCATTTCCTTTTCAGACCTGTCCACAAATTCCGTTAGTATAGGTATTGCCTTATAGCTAGTGTTGCTTGGTTTGCTCTTTGTATGCATTTATTTATCTTTAGGGAAAATCATGCAGTGAGTAACAGGTTAAACCAAGAGTGTTTGTGGGTTGGGGTTTTTTTTCCTCTTTTTTTTTGTTACATAGGCAAACACGAACAAACTAGTATTATAGTACATAGTTAAAGGGTAAACTTGTTAAAATGTCAAGGTTAATACAGAATACACTTGTGTTCCTGTCTTTGTGGAAAGCTTAAGAAGTTAATACACTTTAAATGTTTGAATACTAGGATTTTCACATTATTTTGGGAGTATTCTTTCATACAAATCCCTATAGTTTCTTCCTTGTTAAAAGAGTAACTTTTGAGAGCTCATCAGTTACTGCTCCAAGCCCAGCTCTCTCCACTCTCCAGTGGCCACTGCTTGGTATGTGCTGTATTTGGGTTGTAGCCTTATTAGCTCAATTAACAAGTTAGGAAGCTTTAACACTGAAGATAATTAGTATTGGTATTTAAATCTGCACGATCAATAAACAGCTCGTGTAGATACTCACAAAGCAAGATCTGGAAATCTCAAAATTGAATTGTGAATTCTGATGTGAATGTTTTTTTATCCCTTCAATTCTGGACAGCAAAATGGAGGTTGTAGTCACTGCTGGGTTCCGTGAGCCTCTGTCCAGTAACTGTCATTTACTTAGGGCAAAGCCTGCAAGTTATGCAGTCCATCAAATACTGAATATTTTGGTTTATCCTCATTTTCTATTTTAGCTGTTGTCCTCCTTCAATGAAGGAGATGGGTATTACGTGATCACATTCCTATTTTTTTTGTGCATAGCTTTAAATATTGTTTAATAATCTGAATTTAATCTTCATTCTGGCACTTGTTAGCTCTTTTCAAAGTGCTTTTATGGGCTGACAACCTGTGGTTGTTTCTGAACGTCTGTTCTAAGCCAGACTGTTTGGTAGACATGTGTGTTTCAAAAGATAAGTCTGTGCTAACAGCTGGAACTGTGCTGCAGCAGGACTCCACTTGGCTGTTTCATCTCTCAGGCATTACAGCAAGGAACTGCGTTTTTTTTCCACCAAAGTCTGTAAAGTTTTGTCTGATTCCCGGGAAACCTTTGGTTTGTATGTGTTCTACTTGTCTAGTGCTGTATATTCTGTAACATTTAGAACCAGCTGGATAGGTGAATGCTTTGAAAGAGAAAAGGAATTAGGGTCTCTTCCATCTTCTGATTTTTCCAGAGAAAACTCAGTAAAATGTTCTTTGCACCTCCTGTGCTCTAAGGAATTTAGTAGGAAATGCCACTGAAAACATCAACAGTGTGACTGACACTCCATTTTTTCTTGGTGGATGGAGCACAAGCCGCTCTGTGCTGGGCAACACAAAGGGGTTTGTTCTTTCTTTTGTTTTCTCATCATATAGTTATGTTCATTAGTGACCTTCAGAATCCTCTACCATGGGAGGCTTTTAAAAAACACTGCTACTGTTATTTCTATTGTCCAATGTGAATAACTTCCTTCTAGGTCTGTTTTCCTGTCATCCTCTCTGGTAATCCTGTCTGTTTCCCTGTGATCATTAAGGTCACCAGAGGAAATGATGGAGACTTTCTTCTGTTCACCAACCCCTTTCTCATGATATTAGAATCTCCCTTTTTCCTCTGCAGAGGAAGTTTCTCCACAGCTCCACCCTGGGACATCACAGCTTTAGCCTGCAGTAAACCTGTCATTGGGCTTTGTTTGTTTTGGATTTTCAGAGGATAAAAGCTACCTTTAAGGGCATGCCTTGGCCATCTCTCATTTTTCCTGGCATGTCACAAAGTTTTCCTTCATTATTTTGTGATTTTTCACTGTTTACTTATTTTCTGTGTCCAGTTAAATAACTTGTTTCTGTTTTTTTAGTGTCAAGCTTTCTCTTAATGTGCTTGGTATTCACACAGAATTCGAGTCCTTAATTGAATGTTACAGGTTGAAGGTGGTTCTTGCTCAGTTTTCATGTCCCACTGCAGTTTTCTTCTGGGGTAGCAATTTGATAAACATTGTCCTCAGTGTACTATAGCTATGTAGGGGAAATGTCTTTGCTAAGGGGCACCTTGGAGGCTGAGACTTCAAGAGCTTTGTAAAAAGTTCAGTGATACAGTGGTATCAATATTGTTTCTATACCTCCTTTAAAAAAAAAAAAAAGACAAAAAAAAGACTATCGAACTCTTGTCTGTTTTGTTTTTGTTTGTTTTGGTTTTTTTTTCCCCAGCCTTCCTCACTTCTTTCACATGTTGGTGTTTTTTGGCTTGGGAGGGATGCCTCCCACCCCCTCCTCCTGAGAATACAAGCAGCAAACTAATTAAAATGTGTGGTGCAGCAGCAGCTTTTGTTGGCTGGGAGGTACAGTTGCAGTGCAGGTCTTGATTCCATTTTTGAGTCCTGAGGTTGGAGCATGATCATTTTCTGATGCTAAGAATTATGTCCAATGGAGATTAATTTTTATGTAGTTGCAAAAAAAAAAGATTATTTTTAATCGATTTTTTTTTTTAACCTTTGGCCATCTCCTTTCTAATTGGAACACCTCAACATTCCTATTCCCTGAAGACTCTGTGGCAGCTCCACTGCAAGGAAGAGCTCCTTCCCAGCCCTGTCTGCCTGTTCTGCCCTGGCACCTCCCCCTTTGTGCTGACACAAGCATTCATGGAGCTGCACACTGAACCAAGCTGGGGAACTAATCCATGGTAAAAGTCATCAGTTGTTTTTGTAGGTCTTTGCCACGTGTCTGCATGAATGCTTTTGCTGCATAAGGGAGGGAGTGACACAGGGATGGGAAAGAGCAGCAGAGGGAGGGCAGGGCTGCTCCTTTATTGTGGCATTGCCAATTATGCTGATTTAAGAGAGTTAATGGCACTGCAGTGTGAAGAATGGATGTGTTAGACCTTCCCAATAAATCAATCAAAACAGCATAGTCTCACACCCAAGAGCCTCTCTATTTTTTTTTCTATGTCTTGAGTGAAGTGTATATTCTGCATTTGTCTAAAAACAACACAAATAGTTCAACATGGGATAGCTGAAAGCCAGCAGGTATTTAAAATGTAAGATGCTGAGCAATTGTAGCCAGGTGTGGTACCACCATCTAACTGCACACCAAGACCTTGAATTAGAATGGTACAGTCTTGTACAACCCTTGTACAGGGGGTTCTTGAAAAAAAACAATTTAATCTTGTGTGGTAACAGAATCATGCTGCATTTGTGAGCAGAACAGGAGCTGGTAGAGGATGTATGTGAATCAGATTCTTCCTAATACCTGGGTCTTTGGCACTGGTTTAAAACAGAGCTTTCATACTGCTGTGCTTATGTGAAAATTCTTCACTGTTTTCAGAGTGAAGTAAAATGAAAACAGGATAAAACTGTAACAACACTCGTGAGTCACCTTCTGAGTCTTGGCCTCTGGTCAATCCATCGTGTTTCTGTCTGCAGGGCAGTGGAGAAAAGCTGTTCTCTTCCTGTAGGACTGGAGTCCTTGAGCTGAGTTTGGTGTGTCTGACCAAAATGGGTCTCCTGACCTTGTACCTGCTAGCTCCAGAGTTCTCTGGGGTAGACAGTGATTCTTTTTTTCAGAAGGGATGGGGAGAGGTGATTAGAAGCATGTGATTAGACACACCACATGTCTCATCTCAGCCCTTGAATGAATTCAGCTGTTGAGGAGTACATAAAAATGAATTCAGGTGTCTGTTTCTGTTGTGAACTTCCAGAGTTTTCTTCTACCATATGCTGGAGGTTTGTGATAAAAGAGAAAATCTTGTGAAGCCACCTGCAGTCCTGCTGCTTTGAGTTAGCTCTATCTCTTTATGAAATCTGAAATACTGGATCTTGCATTATGCCACTAATAATGCTTTCCTAACACAAGAACAGGTTCTCATCACATTTAAAAAAGTTATTTAAAAAATAATATTCAGGATGATAAAGAAGAAATTTGGCCTTAAGTTCACGTTTTTTTAAACACAACATTAACAAAAATGTTGACTATATAGATGCTTAACAAAGATTAAATTCAAACCCAGGAGAAATGGGAGTGAAAGGAATGATAAACTGGAGAGAAAATTTTAATCCCATAAGGAAGAAATGAGACTATAGAAGCATAAAGTTTGTCAGTAAAACCTGACGTCAAGCTGACTTCACTTGGTAATGTTTTGGATCTCCCATACCAATTGTTCCTAGCCAGAAGATGGAGTTAGAACACTTTTTTTGATGATATCAAAATCAGGATTTAGCAACTCTTAGGGCTTTATCTATTTGCTAGTGCTTGTCCAAGCTCATTGTCCCAGACAAGGCTGTGTGAAGCATGCAGGGCCCCTGCCACTGGCATTCCCAGACTGCCACCCCTGAGGACATCAGCAGGATGGCTGCTTGGCAGCAGTGTGCTGCAGAGCTCAGCACCTGGGGAGACTCCTCTGCTGAAAATGCTCTGCAAATAGATTGTAAGAGTTGAGGGGAATTGTTTGTTGACCACGACAGTTTGGCCAGCACTTGTGAGCAGTGTTGTTAGCAGCCATCCCCTGTAATAACTGCAGAACAGGTATAGCCAGGAAAAGGGGGGCAGTGGCTGCTGCATCTGCTGGCTCTGAACAGCTCCAGGGGATGCTCCCTGCCCAGCTAAGAGCACGGGCAGCACACAGTGCAGTCTGCCTGGGGAGCAGGATGGATGCAGGTGGAAATTCTGGCTGGAGTTCCATCTACCAGGCAGAAGAGAAAGGCTGAAATATTTAGCCCAAACTCCTGGTTGTGGCTGCTGAGCTGTCAGCAGCTCAGTGTTCATACTATGAACTGTGGCCAGTGTCAGTGCTGACAGGGGTATAAGGCCAGACTAGACAACTCTCATCCCATTTTCCCCCCTTATTTTCCATACTGTCTTATCCAGGGGCTTCCAGTCAAAACCTTTACCTTTCTTTGCAGTTAGAGGCTTTATTCTCCAGGGAAATGCACTGCGTGCTGACTGGTTACAGTCCTGCCTTGGCTGAGGGAAATGAAACATGCCTCGGGCAGAAGTGAGGTCAGAATTTCTCACGTGTTTTCTTGTATTGGTACTTACAGCTGCTATGCTAAAATGCTAAAAAAAATAATGCATTTGGGTTTATTGGATATCATTATACAAAATAGAGTTTTCTTCTCTCTGCTTGGAACACTCATAAAGCAAAGGATCCTTTGACAAAATGCTTAAAGACAGGACTTTTGGAGGATAATATTTTGCCAGAAAATTTCAACAAGGCATTAAAAATATTGCAGATTAATAATAATATTGATATTATTATGGGTAGTGCTTAGTGAACTGATGTGAATTTATTCTATTTTCCTTTTTATTTTGTTTTCATTTCAAAACTTGTTGTAAGGGCCCTCTGTAATTTTATTGGTTTTATTTGATTGAAGGATTGCTGCATTCTGCTGTGCTGGTAATGATTGTGTGCCCTGGATGTTCACACCAAAATCTCTTCACTTAAGGAAGATACACAACTTTTTTTTTCTATTAGCAGTTATTGTCAGTGTCAAAAATATAATAGAAAAAAAAGACATTAAATTACAGTTTTTGCATTTTTATATTTAAAACATGCTGCTTAGCATTGACTAGTTTCATAACCTGTATGAATTGTACAGTATGCTTTGGTTTAAAAAGCTATTTTGAGTTACCATCGATATACACTGAGAAACTGCATTTGCTAGTTTGCAAAGTAGTAGGTCATATGACTGTGTCCTGAGGCAATTAATTAGAACTATTTAAATGTGATAGTGAGAGTTAACCTCGTTCAAACGGAGTAGTGTGAGTCACTCAGTGTTTGGAATAGCAAGTTTCCACATAACTGCTTTTTCTTTTTTTTTTTAAGCAGCAAGATGATTTTTTAATTAAAGAGTAAATAAGTTAAACTATTCCATTCTGCAAATGAATCAGCATTTCTAAGTAGCTTTTTCTAGTCTTTAACCAATTAATTTTGTGAGCTGCAAGCTGAGTTTCCTCAACATTTTCTGGTGTCAAAGCTTTAGTCTTGAACTTGCACTATTTCTCAACGTTGAAGTCCTTAGAAGCTAAAGCATCTTTAGCAAATACAGCCCTGAAGTTTATGTTACTACACTTTTGTTTCAGTAATTTCCCCTCTCCTATTTAATCTTCCTGTTAAATACTATGAAAAGACACTGTCTCATGCTCAAATATCTAGACTTGGTGAGGAATTTTGGTTTCCCTGCCACAGATGTCTGTTCTCAAGTGGCTCTTCTGACCTTCTTTTTGGGTGTAGCTCCATTGTTAATTTAATTCATTGGCAATATAACCCTGTGTTAAATGATGACCTTGATATTTGTGTATGTGTATGAATGTCTTTTGAAAAATAAACTGAAAATTGTTGGCCATCAAGAGGTGAGAGCCTGCTAGCCCCTTCACTATGGAGAAGACTGAAGAAGCCACAAAAGACAGATGGAATGAGCCTTTGAATACAAAAATACTCAAAATAGAGGCAAAATTCAGAGCTTGCAGCTCCACTGCTGGGTCATTGCCGTTCGAAGTTATTTCCCCTCTAAGAAAAAATATGTACATGTGAAATACGTTTCTCATTGCATCTCTCAGTTCACGTTCTGTTTGCAGGTCAGATGGTTTGCATGTTTATCATTGATTGTTTCTATGTATGTGGTGTCTGTTTCAGCACCCAGGGGTTTGTTTCTTTGTTTTAATCATCTAGTTTACATTTATTAAGGAGTGGGCAACAGAGACTTCAAACGTGGCTGTTCCTGAGGCCTGTTATTGGAACAACAAAAGAGATGTGGTAGTCAGCCTCACATCTTGCTGGGAGACAAAGCTGGCATTGTAGGGGCATAATACCAACTGGAATTCTGCACCAGTGTGCTTGCCTGCATTTTTGGTAACAACTGGACGTTTGCCTCTGGGTCTCTGCTCCCAGTCACTAGCTGCATTTGAAAGGTTATCCAGGTGGCTTCTGGATGTCTCTGTGTGGGACTTGGCCAGCAGTGAGCCTTGGCCAAGAGTTCCCTGCTGCCCACAACTGTGCCATAGCCCCTCTGAGCGGCTCCAAGTGCAGCAGTTTGAACGGCTGCTTGTTCCCCTTGGCACCTTGATTGTTTCCAGATCCAAGCAGATAAACGATGCTTTGTTCCCCAGGGTATTAGAAACTGGCGACTCGGTTTTCAGCTGTCGAGCTGGGAGTTGCAACGGGAAGGACATGCAGAATCCTGGGAAAGTTGGCTTAGAGGAATGGAAATGGGAAAGCAAGCTGAGGCAGTCTCTGAGCTGATGGAATCAATGAGCAAGGTTTGCTGAGTTTAGCAGAGCCAGTTTCTTCCTCAGCCTTCTCTGCTTCACTTCCAGACAAACTGCTTAGACCTTTGGCTGGTATTGGAATGTTTCAGTTTGGGTTCAAATAGATATTCTTGGCCCATATAACTTCTGGAGATTGTCCAGAGACAATATTCTTTAGGGGTGTATTGAAATCACAGGAACAACTTTATCCCCCTCCCAGTGGCAGACTGAAAAAACACTGAGAGATGAATGAAGCCACACATTATTTACTTCAGATCAAATCGGTGTTACTTGTTCCTTTTCATGTCTTGGTTTTAGAGAATTTGGGGATGAGTTATGTAAAACTGCATGTCAGGAAGTTTGTTTTTTGTTGGGTTTTTTTTTAGGAGAGGATTATCCCTGTTTACTGTCTTTTTTTTTTTTCTGCTTTGCATATGGATGGTGGATTTCTTTTAGTGGGGTGAAGGGGGAATGATTTTGATCATTTCTTCTGTGTGCTGTAGCATATGTTTCAGTTAGCCTGCCCAAATTGGTAGTAATTCTTCTGTTAGCTTAAAGGCAGAGCCAGGTTCTGCTCATTCCATGCAGCTTTGTGATTGGAAATGTGCACAGCAAAAACCTGTGATAAATGCACTCGTGCCTCAGCAACTAATTATAGTTCAGAGTTGAAAGTGACTGTAGAACCTGAGGTTTTACATTGGAAAACTGTCAGAAGAATATGAGAATAAACATTTTGGGTTTTGTAATATATTGACACGTTCAGCTTTCTTCTCTGCGCTGTCCTTTTTTTAGACCATTCTAGTTTTAGCATCTTCCTTCATGTTTTCTTAGAGCCAGCAGCAGGAATGTGAGCACAGGAGGTACAGACCCTCTCTGTTATGATGTCTAACATTACACTGCATTCCTATTAGGCCCAGCTCTGATGAGAAAACTGCTTAATTTCCATAGCCTGAAGCCAGAGAATGCCCTGCTGGAGGGGCAATGTGCACGTTTAGCATTTCACTTCAAATCACTTCTTTGGAACTTGTGCAAACGATGCAATTTTATTTTTCCCCCCTTCAGTAAATCTCCAGCAGCGTGACAAGTGATTAGAAACTTTGTGTTGCTGCAGAATGAAAAGTATGGGGCAGCTCAGAATGAGGGGTTTCTTTGTGAAGGAAGAAATAAACCCGTGTGTACAGTTCTCACACACGTGGTTTTATGTTCAAACCCCATCCCTGCGAGATGAAGTTTGGGAAGCTGTCACAAACACCTTTGCAGCTCTGTAGTTTGGTGTTTATTCTTCAGGGTCTGAAGCAGCAGTTCTGAGCTCCTTCCACGTCACACGTTTTGACTTGAGAAAAAGAGTGGTGGGATGGTGATTTCCACTGCTGCAGGTTGTTTTGTGAGATCCATTGTTTTCCTGCGGTGGGAACAGCAGAGCTTTGTCCCTGCAAACAGTTACCCAACGAAGTTGTTACAGGAGCTGGATTGTTGTTTACAGATTAAACAGAAGTGAAAGAAGCTCAAAGCTCCTGTTCCAAAACTGGTTACTTGTAAGATTGTGTTTTTGGGGGAGGACACACAACAGCAGGACAGCGAGGAGGGGGGGAAGGGTGGAAATGTGAGCATTGAAAATGCAGCAAAAACCAATCTATTGCTCTTGCCATTCAGCGCCAGCTATTTAAGCAGAGAAATGCTCTTTGCCAGTCTCCTGAAGTTTCAGAAAAGATCTTTTGTGGTGTTTCTTTGAGTTGGTGTCTCTTCCTGAAGCCATGGCGAGCCCTGCACACTGTCATTCTTTTTCAATTGTAAACATAGTTTCGGTGCTGCCACTTTTGCACCAAACGCTGTTCCTAAGCGACTGCTGACGTCAGTTGGTGCAGCACAAGAAGGTTTGTGTGTTTATCTGCTGTGGGCAGACTCTTAGAAAAAGACCAAAGTATGTAACTAGATTAGGCCAAAGAGATTGCTGCTTGAAATAAGCATACGTACTGTTTGCAATGTCATACTTTATTTTTTCTGCATTTTATTTTGATTAGCAGTTGTATCTTATGTAGCATATGCCACGGTATCGAGTTTGCAGGAGAGGATAAGGAGGGGTATATATTCTTTTGCTCTTGCCTTAAAGGGGTAGCCTGTTTTCTTCTTTTCCACAGTGAGAATGAGATTTTAAAATGAGCATGTGAAGCTTTCATATACCCGATCTCAAGGTTAGAAAGAGGACTATTAGAAATAAAAGCAGGCATACAATTTCCAGTTCAAGCGAAACATATTTACTTAGAGATTTTTTTGGCCAGAGTCTATACATTTGGAAAAGCTGGAATGATACTCTTGGAATATTTACTGCATGCCTTTGTGTCCAGCAGAATTGGAGTGGATCTGGCTGATGACCTTTGTGAGTTTTATTTCTTATTTGTCCCTGATTATACTTGCAGCACACCCACACCGAATAAAAATTAGCTGTAGCAAAAACTCTTTGTATGAGATGTTGTTATGAAAGTAAATAATAGTTCGTGGTGGGCCAAAGAATGAAGCTAAAAATGATGGGAAGTAATAGCACCAGATGGTTCAATAAGGCAGGAAGAAAACTGAGAAGCACACAACCTCTTCTTCAGGCTGAAGAATAGAAGCAGCAACTTTCAGAACTAAGTAACAGCTGAGAACAATTGCTCCAAATAAGCTTAAATTACATGAAAATTAAACAAAATACCCATGGGACATAAGGGGAACATTAGCAAACATAAAGGTGAAAAGGTTAAGCTAAATAAGGTCCACTTTGAATGTGGCTGTGGTAATGGTTTTACTGGTCTGGAAGTCCACATCAATCCTGTGCTTTACCCCCTTCTGTGCAGCCTCTCTGGGTGCTCTGCTTCAGAGCTTCTTCCAGTGAGAGCTTTTTCCTCAGCCTTTCACGTTCCCAGTAAGCACCACTGGTGAAGCCTGGCCTCCCTGTACCCTGGCAGGCTGCTCTTCACTCCCAGTCAGCTTGCTGGGACCCTCTGCTGAGCCTGCTTGTCCTGGGAGAGTGTCCCAAGAGTGGTGAATAAACGTTAAGCAGCTGCAGGTGCTATTACTCACTTGTCCTCACTGCTGCTTCTTCTAGGTCTTTATTGAATTTTCATTCTCTTTGACCATTTTTTCTTATTATAAGAATCTTTTCTCCAACTTTCAATAGCAATGGTAGAGTTAGGAAATGATATTTAATTCAATAACCAGTTCTTAAACAAATGGTGAAGCAAAAATGGCTCCATCTCAAAGTTCATTTAGTTTCATATTCTGTCTCTGATCTTGATCTAAGCTAAGCTTGACATCTGTTCTTAACAGTTAAATATCTTTATATTCCTGACTTGAAGATGTCATATTAAACAGATTTCAGGGGACCAAAAGACACGTTAGAACTTTTTTATACCCATCTTGCACATCTGCCTGTCACAGCAGGATCTCCAGAAGCAACACACCAAAGGAAAAATCAATCCAAACAGTAACCCTAAGGTGCTGCTTATCATCTTCCCGACTATTACAGGGGCTAATGTGCAATTAAATGCATGCAGAGTTTTGCTGTTGTGGTGCAGGACGGTGGCACTCGGAGCCCTGCCGAAGGAGGCAGATGCTCTTGTGCAAAACACCTCGAGCCAGCATCATCTGAAAAAGCCTCTGGCTGACAAACGAGCTCTTGCAGGAAGAATTCATTTCCTTCTGCAGGGGAATGTGCTGGGTGAGCTCAGGGAATGGCTGTAGCTGTCTGTACAAACTCAGAGAAGTAGCTGCATCTTGCAGCTGTCGTTCGGGTTTTTACAAGTATTTGTTCTGCTCTTGTTCACAGCAAACTTTGAATTTTTTGTAAATAAATCGATTCTAAAAAAAACACCCTTTCGGTGTCACTGACTTCAAAAGGCAGCCACAGCAGAGATCCCAAATTACAGTTTTATAGACAGAGAAAAGGTCACTCTTTCCTTCTTAGGTCATGTGTTAACAGTAAAAATAGTTATTTATTCTGTTTTAAAGTCACTTACAGCAATCCTATTGAAAATGTGAAAAGCTGCTGTTCTGGGATACTATACAAAATACATTGCAAGAACCTGGTTAATTTGTTAAGTGTTTAAACGGTGGCTATAATCTTTCCTTGAATTACAGGTATAAAATATTGAAATTACATTTTCAAGAACACCTGGGGGTTAACCATAATTATCTTAAATTGAGACAAAGCAACAGGCTTTTATTACATTTCTTAATTGCAGTACAACCTATAGCAACCATTCTTGTCTCAGGTTTCTTAGTTACCATCCTGTATGTTCTGTTAGTTTGTGGAACTGTAACCGGGCTCTGATCCAAAACCTTCTCTCTGTAAATTTATAATGGACAAACTGAGAAAGCATTTCCCTCCAGACTTGTATGAAATTGCCATGCTGGCTCTTGGGAAGTTCTTTGCTGGATTATTTTGAGCAGTTACAAAAAATCACATTTCCAGTGCAGCTTCAGAGCATGTTAAAGGTGCATTTTTTTTTCTCACCTAGACTTTTTCCATAGGTTTTCAATACTTCTTAAACTGGCAAATACGATTTAAACATCTTTCAACACAATGCAGTGTCAGCAGAGCTCTCCTGATGTCTTTCTCATTGACATAGGAAAATTAAGTTTGAATAAGGAAATGAAATCAAGTGGGAAGATGTGTGTGTTAGGTTAAGATGCTGGACATGGAATAATCTTTCACTGATCATTGGCTAACAGTAACATTTGGTTATTTTGCTCATTGAACCATTATGAAAATACAAGTTTGATCTAACTTTGACCTGTAATTTTCTTCTTCCTACTTCTCATGTGACTTTTGCTTTTATGCCAGCTCTAAAGTTAAAGAATTACAAAGCTAGTGTCTTCAGAAATCCTCTGAAAGGCTGGGAGGCTTCAACAGCTACAGCTTGGTTCTGATTCACACGTGCTCTGCAGCACTGAAGAGGAAAGTTGGCTGATAAGGTGCATTTATAAAGTTATAAATCAAATATTTGTACATAAGTGGTGAAGATGCTTTTTGTTTCTGTAGCCCAAAATAAACACTTAGTTTAGTTAGATAGTTCACATATGGCTGCCAAAAAATAAACCAAAGGGGAAAGGTTTGTAGATAAACTAGGCTGAGTTAGTTTCAGCTCAAAGATGGCAATGCCTGATGTAGTCTCTGGAGGCAGTTTGGACACACAGGGTTTTTTTTGTGATTTCCATTTGAGCTGTTCTTTTTTGAAGGCAATTAGTTTTAACATGTTGTTCCTAGAGTGGATTAAAAGCATAACTTGTGAAATATTAGTTATTTTCTTTTTGTCTTGGTAGCTTTGCCTCATTGTTTTGTTTCAGAAACTGGCCATACGTTTTTGGCCAAATAATTAATTCTTTTACGTATGGTAGAGCAGTGATTGCCACTTGCATGGCCAATGGTTACCATCCCCCTTGGAGTTACAGCAGCAGCAAGGGGAATTCCATCCCTGATATCAAAACTTAATCACTTGTTACCATTTGCAGTTCTAACCCTAGCAGAAATGAGGCTTGAAATGGAAATGGTCCCAAGAGAAAGAGAATTCTGGGGTACTCCTTTCAGGATAAAGGTAAGATGAGGATAGGGGACAATTCTTTCATAGAAAACATCTACTATTGACATATTTTGACTCTGTGACCTCTTGAGGTTCCTTTCAAATGGAATTATCCTAGAAGACTATGTACCTGTTAGTGTGAACTCTTGTGTAGACATAGCTAACTAGCTTAGGTACTGCTGAGGGCATATTTGCAGTAGCACATAATTCTCTTCAGGCTGTGAATCCTGGGAAAGGAGCTGAGCAAATATTTAAGTACNAGCCACAGCAGAGATCCCAAATTACAGTTTTATAGACAGAGAAAAGGTCACTCTTTCCTTCTTAGGTCATGTGTTAACAGTAAAAATAGTTATTTATTCTGTTTTAAAGTCACTTACAGCAATCCTATTGAAAATGTGAAAAGCTGCTGTTCTGGGATACTATACAAAATACATTGCAAGAACCTGGTTAATTTGTTAAGTGTTTAAACGGTGGCTATAATCTTTCCTTGAATTACAGGTATAAAATATTGAAATTACATTTTCAAGAACACCTGGGGGTTAACCATAATTATCTTAAATTGAGACAAAGCAACAGGCTTTTATTACATTTCTTAATTGCAGTACAACCTATAGCAACCATTCTTGTCTCAGGTTTCTTAGTTACCATCCTGTATGTTCTGTTAGTTTGTGGAACTGTAACCGGGCTCTGATCCAAAACCTTCTCTCTGTAAATTTATAATGGACAAACTGAGAAAGCATTTCCCTCCAGACTTGTATGAAATTGCCATGCTGGCTCTTGGGAAGTTCTTTGCTGGATTATTTTGAGCAGTTACAAAAAATCACATTTCCAGTGCAGCTTCAGAGCATGTTAAAGGTGCATTTTTTTTTCTCACCTAGACTTTTTCCATAGGTTTTCAATACTTCTTAAACTGGCAAATACAATTTAAACATCTTTCAACACAATGCAGTGTCAGCAGAGCTCTCCTGATGTCTTTCTCATTGACATAGGAAAATTAAGTTTGAATAAGGAAATGAAATCAAGTGGGAAGATGTGTGTGTTAGGTTAAGATGCTGGACATGGAATAATCTTTCACTGATCATTGGCTAACAGTAACATTTGGTTATTTTGCTCATTGAACCATTATGAAAATACAAGTTTGATCTAACTTTGACCTGTAATTTTCTTCTTCCTACTTCTCATGTGACTTTTGCTTTTATGCCAGCTCTAAAGTTAAAGAATTACAAAGCTAGTGTCTTCAGAAATCCTCTGAAAGGCTGGGAGGCTTCAACAGCTACAGCTTGGTTCTGATTCACACGTGCTCTGCAGCACTGAAGAGGAAAGTTGGCTGATAAGGTGCATTTATAAAGTTATAAATCAAATATTTGTACATAAGTGGTGAAGATGCTTTTTGTTTCTGTAGCCCAAAATAAACACTTAGTTTAGTTAGATAGTTCACATATGGCTGCCAAAAAATAAACCAAAGGGGAAAGGTTTGTAGATAAACTAGGCTGAGTTAGTTTCAGCTCAAAGATGGCAATGCCTGATGTAGTCTCTGGAGGCAGTTTGGACACACAGGGTTTTTTTTGTGATTTCCATTTGAGCTGTTCTTTTTTGAAGGCAATTAGTTTTAACATGTTGTTCCTAGAGTGGATTAAAAGCATAACTTGTGAAATATTAGTTATTTTCTTTTTGTCTTGGTAGCTTTGCCTCATTGTTTTGTTTCAGAAACTGGCCATACGTTTTTGGCCAAATAATTAATTCTTTTACGTATGGTAGAGCAGTGATTGCCACTTGCATGGCCAATGGTTACCATCCCCCTTGGAGTTACAGCAGCAGCAAGGGGAATTCCATCCCTGATATCAAAACTTAATCACTTGTTACCATTTGCAGTTCTAACCCTAGCAGAAATGAGGCTTGAAATGGAAATGGTCCCAAGAGAAAGAGAATTCTGGGGTACTCCTTTCAGGATAAAGGTAAGATGAGGATAGGGGACAATTCTTTCATAGAAAACATCTACTATTGACATATTTTGACTCTGTGACCTCTTGAGGTTCCTTTCAAATGGAATTATCCTAGAAGACTATGTACCTGTTAGTGTGAACTCTTGTGTAGACATAGCTAACTAGCTTAGGTACTGCTGAGGGCATATTTGCAGTAGCACATAATTCTTTTCAGGCTGTGAATCCTGGGAAAGGAGCTGAGCAAATATTTAAGTACTGAATCAATGTTGAACTCCAGCCACTGTGGCTACTGAGCTTCTACTACCTACATTTTTAGCCTGTAGTTCTCCAGGATTTTTCTAACATACACCTTGCTGGCTTGTGTGAATAAACTAGAGACAATCTGGGACCTGTCACCACTACTCAGAACTCTTCTGTCATTGTAGAAATAGGCACTATCATTTCAGATATCCCTTAATTCTTTCCTTGGGATTCCAACCAGCAGAAAGCTGGAGAGATCCTCCTTACTTTGAGCAGTACCTCCACCAGCCTGTTAGCTCACTGTGTTAATGGCAACTTGGCAGCATGCTCTGGATCCATGTTCCAAAAGCTGCTGGGAGCAGACTCCATGTTCAGTGTTCTGAAACATGCATTTAGGATGCTGGGATATGTGTGGCTGTGTAGGGCAGCAGTCACAGCACCTGCATGTTCAGAATCATATGATGCCTTTAAATAGAATTGAAACTTCATATTTATGTCGTGTTAGCAGATGTTTTTCAGGTTGCACTCAAGCCAGGAGGTATCAGATGTTTGAGCCTGACAGAGGTGTTCTGCAGTTTAAGCTGGGGGGCTTCTCTTGCTGAGACCCTTTTTGTGGTCTGAGCCAGGTTCTATTGTTGTTTAAACCAGCAGGATGATGCTTGTTACTTATTTAAGTGGGTATCCTTAATCACAGTTGCATGCAGAAGAGGAGGGAAGAAAGCACAGGAAAATTAACAGGTTTAAAGTGATAAGCTGCTGCTTGGGGCTTTTTTGTTTTCCATTTAACCAGATATTTTAATGTCAAGAACCTTAATGATGTTTTGCTTTGTTTTCTTTCTACATGAATCAAAGCAACAGTAGCCAAATTCCTAGTCTAAGCCTACCTTATTTTAATGTCTTTAATTAAGAATCTTATGGCCAGTATCCCTAATAATTAATAATGAACTTTTTTCTCAAAGCACACTTGAATTAGAAAGTAGGCTACACAGTTATCTGTTACTGTAAATTTGCTGCAGGATTCTGTTAATGCTTTTACAAAATACAATGATAGATCCAAAGTCAGAGGAAGTAAAACCAACCAACCAAATTGTTGAGTGGATTTGAAGTGGATTCAGCAAGTGTGGGGACATGGAGTGACCAATGCAGCAGCAGAGTGCTGTGCTCTTGCCATGTGGCAGCTCACACTTGCTGTATTCCTTGTTGGCAGAAAAAATCCTGTCTCATTTACTCACCTGTAAACCCTTCAATTCCTAGCATATTGATCACGTGTGTGTTTGCTGCTTCTGTTTATACAGACATAAGCATTATGTTTTCTCAGCATAATGATTGCATCAAACTTGAGGCCACCTTATGGGACTCAGGATCTCAGATATATTTTCTACATAGAATTTTGAAAATACATTGAATTTCCTTGAATAAGTGATGCCAAACTTCATAGATGCACTACCAAAAAAGGGATGTGACATCTCATGAATTGTTCTGCCCCAACAGAGCAGGTTCTGTCAGGTTTTGACATATTTCAACTCCACTATTGGAGTTGATCACAGGGATGCTCTCAAGAAACCTTTGCAGTTCTGCTTGAAATATTAAAATGCTAACAGCCCTCAGTTCACTTCCATTGTGTGAGGTGATGGTGATGATGATAAAGCCTTTCCCTTTTCCACCAATAATTGATCTTTCTCCAAATGGATTTGGTCAGCAAAACTAATCAGTAGAGATAATTAGAGACACGCAATGAATTGTCTAGTTGGTCAGAGTTCTTAAGAGCAGAAGTGAAAGTATGATGAGAGAGGATCATTTTGTGGTTGTAATAGCTGCACCAGGAAGAGCCTTTGTCTGCTGCAGTGCTAAGCACCAGCCTATTCACTTGTCTTGCTGTCTTGATCTGCTTTAAAATATTTATCATCATGCTTTCATCTGCCTTGGAGAAGGTCGGGGGTTTTGAATAGCATTACAGAAAAGTCATTAGAAAATTAAATTGTATTCTATTCAGTTTGGTAGGTTTATGAGAAAGAATAGATGAGCTCCCACTAAATACGTGGAATAGAGAGAAATACTGAATACTGAATGGAAAGAAATATTGAATCCTTACCTAAAGTGGTGTAAGTTAATCCTCCCATGTGTCTGCGTGCTGGGTGTGTTACTGTGCTTGCCTGGGTTGTGATCCATCAGCTGCTCTGCAGTAATTGCTGATGGATTTGCAGTAATACATTCCTTGTGTATTTTCTCTCAGGGGTGATAACTGGAAGTATTTTGGTTTTTTAAAAACAGTAAGAGGCTGTAGATGGAGTAGCTGAAAAGTAGCAGCTTGCACCACATTAATTGCCTAATGGATGGGTTTGAGAGGGGCTAATGGTTAGAAAAATGTCCCACTTGACTGGAGTAGGTTCAGCTCGGTGGGAAACTGCAGCAGTGCTCAGATCTTGAATAGTGCATTATCAGCCTGTTTCTACCAGCTGAGAAACCACAATTCCTGTTTCCCGGAGTTGAGGCATGTATTTTGCAAGCTTTGGATTTATCATATTGCTTCAAAATACTAGAATAATTTTAGTGGTTTATTACTGCATTAAAAACTTCCAAGAGTTCACTTTGCACTTTCTTTAAAATGCTACAAAGACTTTTGGTCTGGCACTTGCACAGCACATGTAAGGATGGGAAATGGGATAATATTGTGAATTTTTCCTAATATTGTGAATTTTTCACAATATTAAGAATATCAGCATTTACCTTTTGCTTGAGTGAGACTCAGTTCACATCATTTCTATCCCCATGATTTGCCCCAGTGGTTTCATGTGCTGAATGACAGTTTCAACCTGATGAGAAAAGTCTCTTGAGCTGTTTTATATTTCTTTGGAACATTTCACCATCTTACATGGATTCTGAAGGTTTGGGTGAAAATTGCAATGAGGGGAGAATGAAATCCACTGAAGAGCTCTCCAGTTGCAGAGCTTCTCTCTACTGCTGTGGCCATGACTGCCCTTTGTACCTACTGTGCTGATTTCTCTTTCCTTTTCCCAACAGCCTGCAGCAATCTGGTGCAGGCATTTGCATGCTGTTAGTATATATTAAAAAAGTAAACTTTACACCTTTTAGCAGGAGTGTTTCCATACAGACTGATGACACAGTAAGGAACCAGTTAGGAGAGGACAGCTGGTGCATATAAATAGTCCCATTTTACAAGTGTTTTGCCAAGGTCAGTGGGAGAGAGGAGGGAGGTCAGAAGCAGCTCCTTAGTCCCAAATCACATCTGGAGCTGGAACAAACTCTTTCTTTGTCTGCAGAAATTTAGCAGTGTTTTAGGGTTGCCAGAGTTCAGCTGCTAAATTCCGGGACAGTGGCAGTACCTTCATTAACTGTGCGTGGGAAATACAATTTAGCTGCATAATAACCACCTTTTTTTTCTTTTTGCTGGCTCTGATTTCTACTTGTTTGGGAAAACAAGTCACCACAGAAATGCAGGAAAAGCCAAACTCTATATGCTTCCCATAAAGCATCACATTTAACCACTGAAAAACAGCTTAATTATACAGGACAGCTATCCTGTGAGGTTCAGTCTGAATTTTCCCTCATCACAGGAGAAATATTAATGCATCAGCAGAGGTATTCTGTGGATACAGTGATTATTGTTCAAGATAACACTAGTGCCACTTGGTTTTGACCTCTCAACTTGCTTCTGCTTGGCAGTGGCTTTGGGTATTGTCCAAGTGCAGACTGGTGTCTTCTCAAAGAACAAATATTTTTCTTTTATCTGTCAATCTGCCCACTTAAGTAGTCTCTGTTAAAATATCATAAAATGTGACTCACAAATTGACTTGGAGTGGGGAGGAATGAAAAAAGGGGGGGGAAAGAGGGCACAGTTTGTCTTCCAAAAAAAAAAACCAACCAAAAAGGCAACTCAAGAGGACAAAAAATGTATATTATTGGTACAAAGAACACCTCAGAGCAGAAGCTCTGATCATTTGGAAGCAGGAAAGCTTTCCAGGAATTTCTTTGGGAATGGCTTTATTAGCCTGCTTCCAAAAAAGGTTCATTTAATGATGAGAAAGCCATAGTGTGAACCACGTGGAGCTAACTAGAAGCCATCAAGTAATTAAAAAAAAAAAAAACCAACAAAACCCAAACCCAGCTATTTTGGATCAATGCAGGGAATAGTGGAAGCAGATATTGGATTATTTTATTAAAATGAAGAAATAGATGATGGAGAAATTAGCCTGTAGGCTTCTTCTCTGTAAAAATCTGTTGGTTGCATTTGTTTTTTTTTAATCTTATTTAGATACTCCTTTTTTAACTGATAAATGTAATGCCTGGTGGAGAAAATCCAACAAAAAAACTCCTAGCAATGTAGTGGTGTGACCTGTGGTGTGTCATTATCCCCCCAAAAGAGAATTACTAGGAAATCAATTTCTATCCTATTTCTAGAGTTATTCAGCGTGTCCAGGTGTGGACAAATTATCATTTTCCATGAAAACCACATGAGAAACACTGGATCTTATTGCAAATATTAGCAATCTGTTTGATGTCAGCTGGAATTCCTGTCTTCTTGTGCCCCATGGGATCACAGGATGGTTGAGGTTGGACCTCTGGAGAGCATCTGCTCTGAATCCCTTGCCCAAGCAGGACCAGCTGTGCTACTTGCCCAGGACCATGTCCAGATAGCAACTAATACTCTGCATTAAGTGTAGCTTTTTTATCTAGGAAAAATGAGAACAGGCAAACTATTCTTGTAAATTATCATAAATTAAAGCTTTTCTGTTGTTGGCTCTTGTGAAGATCAAACAGAGCTAGAAAAAACAGCACAGTTGCTAAATATTTCCTGTTTTATTTTAAGAATTAGCAATTTTTTGTCATTATTGCTCTATTTTCAACTCAAAATATACCAAAAATAGAGCCAAACTTGGAGATTTGTATAAAATATATTTCATTACATGAAAAAAAAACTGATAAAAATTATTCAACTGGTTTCTATTAGAAGTGATAGGCTTAGAATGTGTCACTGCAGAATACACTTCATCTCTGACTTAATACTTTTGACCTTCCTCCCTTTGTAGCACTTGGATTTTCCTGAAAATGACTTTCTCATTGTTTCAGCTTCTTCAAGCACACGAGTGTTTTTTGTGAAGGGGTGGGTTGTGTGTGTAAAAAAAAATTCCAAAGTTAAACTTGATCCTTGCTCAAATGGACTGCATTATAAAAACTGAACTCTCACTCTTGTCACAGATGATAGAAACCACATTTCATTGCATAGAAATGCCTTTTTTTTTTTTTTCAGTTATTATTCAAAATAGTTATTTATGGCTTTAAACTGCCCATAAAAGCAGAAGTGCTGTGAAGTGGAATGGAAAATGCCCTTCAAACACCTGCATGTTAGTGCCTGGCAAGTGACTGCTTCTGTGTTAGATGGTCTAAAATGGTCACTTTTCAGCTCAGAACTCATGATTTTTTTGGGCTGTTACTTCAGGCAGCTCTCAGCATCTGCATTTGTCTTGTCAGCAAAAAGGTGCAGGAGAGTGTTTGTGCTCTCTGGATTTGCTGGCACATCTGTCCCCTCTCTCCTGCTACCTTTTGGACCTGTTGTGTCATTTAGAAAACATCCAAAAACCAGCAACAAAACCCCTAGAGGAGCCATTTTTTAATTGATGCTCCAAGTCTGGGGATTTGTAGGTATTGAGACAGAGGTTACTTGTAGGGAAAGCCTTCACAAACATTAAGGGCATGGCAATTTCAGCCTCAGTGTAAATTTCAGACACATTTTTGACTCTTCCCTTTTTCCTTTTTTACCATACAATATTTCATTAAAGGGATTTAGGTGTTTTTTGAACATTTTCACTGTAATAGTGAGCACTTTCCAAAAATCCACTGGCTAAAATGCAGAGGAACAGAGCTGCTTTCTGTCAATCTTTAACCACACTGCAAGTACCAGGTGATCAAGTGAGTTTCCCTTTTGCCTGCTTATCCTGAGGTTGCTAAAGCTTTATGTGCCTAAAATTCTTCTGTTCTAAAGCTTTAAAATTCTTTATGGTTCTCTCTTATCCCAGGTGCTTCTTGTCTGTACTAAACACTAGTTGAACCAAGGAGCTTGTTTGAGTAGGTGTATGATTGTTACCTCTCTCTTTGAAGTGGTTTACATTGTTGGAATGAAAATTTCCCCAACTAATTTTCATCTGATGATGTCTAATGTACTGTTTTATTAAACCTAATTACAATGAATTTTTTTTTGTTGTGGTACAAGTGCAAACAAATGACTAGGCATTGTGAATAATTCTACCTTTTGGGGGAGACAGTAGAAGAAAGAAGGGAGAGAGATGATGGAAACCCACCACCAAATCAGTCATATTGACATGTTTAATAATGCTTCTGCTTTGATTTTTCCATGATTTCTGTGGATTAGGGTGTGTTTATAAACCTGGAGATAGGCTCCTAAAGTACAATTCCCTCAGATAATCTGTCAAAGTATAGTGTGGACTAAGGTTTCCAGCTGTAGCATAGTCTGTTTACTGGTGAAGAGAAGGCCCCCAGAGACTGAGAGAATTTATGCAGAGCTTAATTTGAATATATTTTGATAATCAGCAAAACCTCACTGTGAACAAAAGATCACATTAAAAGTTCATTTGATATGCTCCAAGTGTCAAAACTTCCTCAGATGTGCTCAGCTTGACTCTTGCTTTGCTACCTGCCAAAAAACTAGCCCTGGCTGCTCTTCAGTTTGTGGCTGGAGAGGATTTCCTTATTACATTTTGAAATGACTATATATTTATTTTTTTTTTAATAACAAACTCTATGAACTAGAAATGTTTAATTCCCTCACGGAAGCAGGTAAAATGCTGTCACTGATGCTTTGTGAATGAAAGGGAGCACTGCATGACTCTTGGCACTTCACAACTTCTCTTCCTGCAGCTTCAATATTGTCATTTGACTTCATATTTTGGAAGCAGCTCGCTAGCCTTTGGGTGAAATTATTCCGCTTTTTTTTTTCCCCTGGTGTAAAGGAGGGCAAGCTGAGGTGCTGCTGCAGCACCCAGCCCTGTAGCTGAATGCTGAGAGTTCTGGGGGAGGGCTCAGCCAGCCCTGTCCCAAGCCCCAAGATTCCAAATGCTTGCATAATTGGGTACTGCTTTGTGACTTATTAATTGCTCTCTTGGGTATATAGCTGCATGTGAGCCAGCTTGGCTCTCTTCCCAGCTTGCATCACTGGCAGCTGTTTTGCTTGAGGCAGATGACTTGTAAGAGAAGCACCCATAAATTAGGGCATTGCTACTTTTTCCAGCCCTTCTGGGAGGGAGAAGCTGATGAGATGACCTTTCCAAGTGGGTTTTGTACACCCTGCTAATAAACTTGTTTGTAAGTGTCTAAATAGCACATTTTACAGTCATCTCTGGGTTGTTTTTTTTAAAGAGAATTTTAGGGCAGTGCAGACACTACAGTGTAGTCAGTGTGAAATTATTGTTTTAAGAATTGCTGATGTTTTCTGTCTGAAAGAAGGTTCTGAAAGAAAAATTAATATCAGAAAAAGGAAAGAGCTTTAATACGCTTTATTTTTGAGAATAAAGGCATTTTTAAGGGCAGCAGCTAGAGAAGAAACAGAAGAGTGTACAAAGGAAAACTTCAGTGGTCTGTTTGTGTGTTTTAGACCTCTTGTGTGTAATGTTTTTGTCGTGGACTTTGTGCTCCCAGTCCCCATGTAGAAGATAAATAGATTTCTAGAAAGCTACTTCTAATGAGTAGTATGAGACTTGTGCAACTTCCTTGTAGTTAGGAATTCTGTTACCAAGCTTCTGCAGCCCTGTGTTCATTCTGCAGCTGGACAGATTCTGCTGATTTGAACTGGACAATGCATGAGCAGGATCCATGGACACACAATCCTTGGCTTTCTCTGTGTCTCCACATAAAAATCTCCTCCTAGAATCAACTCCATAGCCATTTGCAGACAGAGCAGTTTCCTACTTTTGCTGTCTGTTTATTCTTTAGTTCCTATATTTTGTTAAAGCAAATTATTCTCGGTCTTTTCTAGTTTATTCCTCAAAAATTCTTCTTACTGCTGGACATGCCTGTGATCCTCCAGTGGGG